>VNJT01001421.1:0-27431 GCA_008042655.1 Drosophila burlai | reverse complement strand
GAAAGGTCACTTGATGTATGGGAACCTTGGCTCCTTGGCGCTCAGCTAGTTTGCATATTCGGCTGCTGCTTTGTCAGCAGTGGAAATCACTTCAAATATTATGGCTCCTTGTCTGCCAAGAGTCAGAGCCACCCGGATTTGTGTCCGAAAAGTAAAGTTCGTGACAAATTTGGAGAGACTTTGCAGCTCATTTGTACGCCATGGCAGCTGCTTTGTTTGCCTTCTGCTGCATTGCATTTGGCCGCTGATTTTCTCATCAACATAACAAATGAGCAGCCAGTCAGCCGTACCATCGTCTGCATCTCGGAAAATGTTGTCAAAGTCGTTTAAGGACGATTGCCGAATCTTAGTCTGAATAGAGGCGAATTTCTCTGATTAAAACCGAATTTAACACTCTTAAGACACAGGTGGAAATGTATTTTAAAATGGAACAAGAAGAATGTTAAATAATTAATGTACTTGAAAATATTAATTCACTTTAAAAATATATATATCCACAGATAGAATATCCTTGTAAAATAAATAGGGGAAAGATTCACAATTAATTTATTTTCCAAAAATAAAACGGCTTTCAGGTAATTATATGCCCTTTAGCGATTCATTTTAATGACTAAGCGAACTTAATCCATTGCTATTAATATATGGACCTATAACTCAGTCAAATTTGTGTATTGCCTAATTAATACGAATTATTATAACATTGTGACCAGCCTGTACACGATGTCAATTAGGAAATCCAAAACCACAATAAAGCAAGTTTGGCTAATTAAGTATACAGCAAACAAGGCTACATCTTGAGCAAAAAGATTCCTATTCAATATAATTTAATTGTACATAAAATATGGCATTATCTTTAATACGTACAATTAATTCTTAGCAGCCAAGCGGAAGCTTCAGTGGGTTAACCGAAGACAGCCAAATGGCATCAATGTGTCAGTAAACCATTTCAATTAGACTCAATGCAAATGTGAAGCAGGCCACATGTGGAGAGCGACTGTCCAGGAATCAGCAATTTAATGTCGGTTAAAGCCGCAGACATTGGCATCAACATCAAGCAGCTGGGGGCCTGAAACCGAATCCGAGTCCAGAGTCCAGGGTCCGGAGTCCGCAGCCAGGAGCCAGGAGCCCCTGTAACGAGTGCCATGTGTACGCGTGTTGCTTCAGCAGACCGTAAGCTACGTGCCAGACGCTCAGCCGATTTCCCCGAATTTTCCCACCCAGAGAAACCTCCTTGGAGCGACGGACATGTGCCGCCACCCCCTTGTACTTACATGGGCGGCATGCCGACAGCTGCGAATCGGTCGCTCGATTTCTTTGTGTGATTTGTTGGCCAACGGATGTTGGCAACATGCCCCACGAAAGGCAGACACGGCTCTTCCTTTTTATTTCTTAGTCGCTTCCGAAATAGTTGGATTGGCCGTTTGCCATTTGCTATTTGCCATTTAATTCGCATTCGCCAGAATATCCACGTAATTGAATTCATTTCGCCGGCAGTTGGTGGAATTTTAAGCATTCGCCAACCAAGTTGTGGCTGAAATGGAAACATTATAAGAAAATTCCTCATTATGAGAAAGGCAATTTATTCATACTCGGTTTTCGATGCGACGTGACTTGAAATCATCAGCACCGAATGGAATCGAAGAGTTCGCACTTGTAAAAACATTCAACATTACAGCATTCATGAGATGGCCATGTCTAAACACAGATTCGGCCAGTAATAGATTTTTCGAGATTTTATAAAATTGTAGAATAAATGCATAAACAATTCAGAAGTAACTTAAAGGGTTCATCAAAACAAGCCTTGCTGGTCTTAAAATAATTAATTTTTAATTGGATAACTTCCGCCTTTACACATACCCAATAAATTTTAAATTAAGGAAACCCATATAAGCCATGTTTGAATTTCGAAATTGTTGTACACTTTTTTCAGCTTGCCATATTGTGGGCTGTCATTAACAAAGTTTTACATATTTCCCTTTTATATCGTGTTTGAGAAATATTCAGTGTGGTCGGATGTTATGACACAGAAATTGTTTAAAGGAACATTTTCAAAACAACATGTTGTGCCCGGTAGCAGTTGAAGTATTCAAGAACCTCAACATTGAAGTTGTTATATTAAATCCAGGACTTTCTCTTTGAAGCTGTTATGCTTTTAAGGCCATTTAATTAATTAATTTTGTTATTTAATGGCACGACTATTGTTTGTTGCTGGACTCCTAGTCTTGCCTTATCCTTTACATTTCATGGAAATTGAGTGCTTTAATTGCGTACTTAGCTTACTTCTGAGAATTTGTTTGCATTTACTATTTATAGCAAGAAGTACACATTATTTAAATTCCTTAAATGGCAATTAAAGTAAACTGAGCCGATCATAGATGTGGGCGGTTTCCAAGATTGTCAAAATAAAATTCAACTCTTTATTTACTAATGAATTTATCTTATTGTGTTTGCAAATTTCTCTGTAAATAAGTCTTTAGTATATTTAAATTTAATCGCATTTTCTATTAGATAACAATGACAATTTTTGTTTTGTGCAGCCTAGTATTCCATTTAATTTTCAGTGGTAAATTTGCAATTTATAATCACAAAGGGAGAGAACAGAAAATATTTGTTTAATTACAATTTAATTTAATTAATACTTATGTTGTGCCAATTCAACTTCACAAGTTGATTATTTTCTCATCAGTAAAATGAACTTTACAAATATTTTCTCAGAAGGAAACTGGTTTTTTTGTTTTCCTCGTTTTCATTAATTTTGTTTTATTTTCAAATTGCATTCCGTTGTATTTCTAATGTAGTTATTTACTTATTTCGATTAATGGTTGAATTTAAAGCATTAAATAATGAAATATACTGCCCCAACTATGTAAGGTTGTAGAATTCCGCAGCCTGAGAAACCAGTATTAAGCATAACTGACAGGATAATTATTGGTTGAACGGAGATAATTGAAATAATAAATTGAATAAATCAATTATTAAGACACACAATTTCCATTGTAATGTTATTTGAGTTTTTTTTGTTACTTTAAATTACATTCGTTTAAATAGTCAACGAATTGAAAAGCTGGCAATATCATTGAAAATGCAGACGTTAATGACAAAAAGTGGCAGTGGAAAATAATATAAAAAAAGCCCAGTCCTTGTCTACTGCAAAATGTTTTCCTTAGTCACCGTCCAAGGACTCTCCAGAGTCAGTGCTAATTAATAAAGTTTACTCTATGCAGGAACTGAGCGCAGCGAAGCAGTTGAAACTGTTGAAAGTTTCCATTAAACTGGCGTTGCCCTGCACGAGTGAACCCAATTAATGGGATCTATGTAAATTGGCTTAATTTCAATTGACCAGCTCGGTTCCATGGTAGTTTCAGCTCCACTGACGTCAACCACTGGCAGGAGCAGTTAGGAGGAAATCCCAAACAAATTATCGCAGACACGTTTCGGTATGCAAACAAGATGCCAAGAGGACGCACACACATCTACTGGCAGGGCGATTAAAGTCTGATTTTGATTCTGGTGAACTTTCAAGTGAATCCTGTAGCCCTAAGTGCCGCTTTAAGGACAATTACCCCGGGAATTCGTCGAGGGACCCACTGGCAAAAGCAAACAAAATATTGGGCACTCAAAGAAATATATTCAATATCTTAATATTTGTAAATATTTGTTGAGAAGTTTTTAAAGGTCAGTTATTTATTTCCTGTAAAAACCAACGAGTGCTTGCTTCTTTAAGAGTTTCTTTAAAATCTAGTTAGCTTTACATAAATCCAGTCGAAAATTCTTTAATTAAGTGGAAAACATTTTCTCAGAGTGCAGACCACTCTTAGGAAAGCAGTCGAATCCACAGCAGCAGATCCGGAGGCGGGACTTGGATGGGTTCATGCCCAACGCGCCATGTCCATGGTCAAGGCTGCGCGGTTTATTGTTTTGGCTACTGCAATTGAGCGGAATATTCCGAGTTATTTTTGGCTCTCGACTTGTGGCGCAGCTAATCTCGAGTTGTCTGCTTTCGGGGATTGCGACTCTTGTTTTGTTGGCCTCTACGAAAAAACAAACAAACAAACACGAGAAAAGCAGCAGAGAAAAGGATGGCGCTGCAAGTACTTCGAGTACATCGAGGCCATAAAGCAAACACTTTTAGTTTGTTGAACTGTGACCGGAGGTCGGGTCCTCAAATTTCGTTGTCAAAACTGCCAGTGCCAGCTGTTGGATGCTGTTAGGATTTTAAACTGTCTCCCCCGCAGTCCAGTACTTTTGCCATTTTAATTTAGACCATTGTTCTGCGGCAAGGCACAGCTGCTGGGTATTTAATAGTGACAAGGACAACAAGTGCTTTGCCACAATTAATATTTAATTAAAATTTTTGGCATTTAAAGCACAAATCGGTTATGAACCACAAAAATCCAACTGAGCCGCTGTGCACACACGCACATCAAAAGTTACCAGAAAACAAATTTTACTCGGCAAAAGCAAGAGTCAGAGCAAGAGCTCGGGCTAGAGTTGACCTCAGGACACACAATGGCAACAAAAGAATCAATTGGGTTCATCGAAACAGCCCGCCCGGATTGTGGGGCCATCGCACAATAAATAAACACATAAGTCGCCCATGAAGAGTGTCCTTTGGACCGTGTGTTTACACAACTTTAATTGGAGAGTCACGAAACAAGGATGCTTCAGTTGTGCTGTGTTGCTCCATTGTTGCTCTCTCGACCATATTTTTCTGTGAATTTTTAATTGAACGTCAGCTGAAGCGATTTTGCTTAGTCTAATTTGCTGGCATATGAAACTACAGAGGCAAAAGTTTTAAACAATAGAGAAGAGCGGTTACACTGGGGGAATAGAAAATAATAAGCAAAATTAAACAGACCCCTCTCCTTACTTCAAAAAATACCTCTAATTTGGTATTAGGAAACAGTTCTCTACGTGTTAATTGTGAATTCGAATTAAATTTTATTCTCTTTACTTGGGTCTCACCTTTTGCAACTCTATTTAGTATAATAATAATAATAATAAAAATATATAAATAAATAATAATAAGAAAATATCATTTTCAATGGCTGCGTGTTTGTGATCCTGGGTTGAACTCGGTGATGGGTTCAAAGCAAGCTGCCTCGGCTTTTGTCCGGCTCTTTGCTGGCTCGTTAGGTGCAGACAAGGACCCGCAGAGAATGACCAGCCGGCATGCATGTGAGGGCTTTAAAGTTTCCACATGGACATGGATATGGCCACTGTGCGTCCAAGAGTCCGAGTTATTTGTTGTTTCTGTGCCAAAAAAAAAAAAATGAATTCCACGCTTTGAAAAGTGAAAGTTTGTCGCTCATAAAGTGGAAGAGTAATCTGAAATGTCTGTGCGTAATGACCGGGACAATATGCGAAGGTTTGGCTACTGGACATAGGACCTTTAATGTTCCAGTCGGGCTGGGACAAAAAATCCGGAGAAGCCTCCAGCTTCCATCTTCCATCTTCATCTCTGTTGGGGAGCTTTGTGCTAGCTGAGTTGGCCGTTAAACTGGTTGTCTAGACCGTAAGTAAATTTATGGCTCTGATTAATATCTTTATTGTGTCAGATTATGATTGACTAGGCGGCAGGCCGCACGATTTATTGATGGCGGCCATCCGCTCCTCCAGCATCTTGAGTCGAGCTACTCACAAAAGAATCTGCATCGGAGGCGATGATGAATGCTCCACGAGGAGGGCGCTTACAAGGGCAAGTCTCTCTTTTGTTAGCAGTTCCCGGTAACAGGGCGAATGGAATTACATGGGCCGTGGCTAAGCGCCGTTCAATGGGTAAATAAGCATTTGATATATGAGCCGCTAGCCACCACCAACCTTAATCTCTCCCTCATCCACACACACGTGCTATAATATCAGGTGAGGACGCGACCATTTAGCCCTGAATTTTTCAGGACTTGACTCCCGTGACTCGCCTGCCACTTGAATTTATTTCCCAGCTCTCAAATAGCCATTAATAATTCCGTTTGGCCATAAAGTGAGACGAGGCGGCAGCAGCCATAACTCGTAAAGTTTGTCCCAGTTTTGAGTTGATTTATTTTGAGATTCTAATCCCGCTCTCCCCCTATTCACTCCACGTGCCAATTCGCCACAGAAAAGGCCCATTCTTGCAACTCCTGGCACATTCGTTTCAATACGAACTTCCTTTACTGTTAAGCCGCCTTGACTAATGGACCTCCGGCACTTGGCCAGGTGCAGACTGAAATGGCCTGGCTGGCAGGTGCAAATGCAGCACGGGGAATTGACTTGCACTAAGAAAATATGGAACTGTATGAAAATATTCGTATAATAAATATATATTAATTAGGATCCTAATATATGATGACTTTGTGAAAACATTTAATAAAAATTAATCAAATTAGTAAATAGTGTTGAAAAGCTGTGGTGTATTCTTCAAAATGTATTCCAACTTGTAGCCACAAATCCTGATCTAGTCTTACATCTTGCATTTCATTTTTACAATTTCTTTAACAGCATTTCATCCTTTTCAGGTCATTTCTGTCAGTGCACAACAGAATGCCTGCCAATCCTCAGGTACAAAGTTGCAAAAGCAATCCCCGATATCTGGAAAAAGGACTATTCTTGGCAAGACTGAGAGGCAGTAGCCTGTGTCTTCTTTTTTCAATATTCCCTTTCTCAAATCCCCTTCCCACTTTGCCCTCTCAATTCCTCCCTCTCTGCCTGGAATGCAGATGAAGGCGAATGTTCCTGGCATGCATTGTGCGAAAATAAAAAGGCTGAAAGGATTTTGCTGTAATGCTGGCAACATTCTTTATTTATTCACATTATTTACTGGTAGCTCAACACTTAACACTTAATTTATGGCGGCGATGTGGTTGCCATCGCAAATTCTGGGGCGTGGCGTTTCGTCAGGACGAAGACGAGAACGAGGACACTTTGTTGCCTCATTAGTCCGGTTTTATACTCCGCATAAATCGTCTGGACTTGGCTATTTTTTTATGACCAAAATTTGCATGCAAATCGCACGGCATTCTCGGGCTTTTTTACAGATCAAAAGATCGGATTTATTGCGCTAACTAAACAACGTCTAACTAAGCGAAGCCCATCATTGGGATTTTGGTGAGCCATAGGACATTCCCTCGCCGGCTGAGTCTTCGGTTTTTTGTCTTCTCTTGCGCCATGGAAACTTACGGGAGCTGCGACCTGCCACGGAGCCAGACTGATTGGTCTCCGGATCCGGCAGACTATGACTGCCACAAAATGGTGCCGGCATAGTTGTTCCTGTAGCCTCGTCCCTCCGACTTATGACCCTAGATAGCTTCAGACGTGTGGCTGGCAGACCGAGCTCCGATGGGTCAGTAATCTGCGGCGAAGGGGTCACCAGGAGGGCCCCACTCTTGGTGGCCAGCAGGGCCCGCTTGGCTCTGCCAGAGGCATAGTGTCTGTCTACCACCTCGGCCTCCAGCAGGGAGTTGGCATCGCCCACCGAAGACAGCTGCGAGACCTGGGCCTGCAGCATGCGGTGGGCCACAGCTGTTCCCGGTCCGGGGCCGAAGAACTCCTGTTTCCGAAGTCGCCGGCCACCGCCCACACCATTGCCCGCTCCCAGTCCAGTGCTGTTGATCGTCGTGGTTGTGGTGGTGGTGCGAATGCTGTCCTGCAGGGACAATTGGTGGCTGGCGTCCCGGCAGCGAAACTGCACCACACGATAGGATCCGTAAGGCTCTAGGGCATTGTTGTTCACACTGCAGCTGGCCGGCTGGAGGCGCATCGATCCGTTCTGCCGGAGCAGAGCACTGTAGTTGTGCTGGTGGTGCTGGCTCTGCTGGTGATGGTGGTTCCTGGCCAGACCAAACTGCCTAGTTAGGGTGATCTGCGGGGGATAGGTTAAAAAAGGTTTAGGGATTATGGGAAAATTAAATATTCGTGATATTGCTAGGGCTTAAGTACTGTATTTAATATTTAATACAGGTTTACCTTGAAGGCCTCGCGGAACTTGTGGCTCATGATGTTATACAGCAGCGGGTTAATGCAGGTGGAGAGGAAGTAGAGCACACCGGAGGCGTAGTCCAATATCCGGAAGTAATCATTAAAGGCGTCCCGGCTGATGCCTATATTAATCAGCGACAGGCCATAGACAGCCATCAGGCGCTGGGCATGAAAGGGCGCCCAGCAGAGGAAGAAGGCGACGGCTACAGCTACTGCAAATAGGGGCAAGAATAAGGGACGCATTAAGTACGCTGGAAAAATCCCTACTAGGTGGGTTTTAAAACTAGTTAAGAGATAATAAAACCTTTTTCATAAGTGCTAGTTCGCAAAATTTATTAGTTTCTGAGGGAACTCTCAGGGTTGCTTTTAAAAGCCTATCAACTGTGACTCACTATGGCTTTAGGCTGTGGTTTTTTCCAGAAAGCCAACCTCAAATTGTAGGTCGTAAACTAACCTGTAATGATAAATATTCCTGTGAAGTTTGCCATGTTTTATATTTGTATACTGAAAACGGGTTGTCCTAACTTTAATAATTTTCTACCAGGTACTAGTACCAGCGGAAATAAAGTAATATAAGAAATAATTTAATTTTAAATATTCCCCAGAATATTAGTAATAATTAAAAATTGGGCAGCCTAAGTTTGTATACTCTTGCAGTTTCCTTTGCTGCTTTTGACTAAAATAATATTGCTTAAGATTTTATTTTACTGAAAATAATTTGAATCTTTTTAATATTACTATGGGAAATGTTACTAGGGAAATGTAACTCTTTTCTCCTGGTGAATTTAATATAAACTTCCTACGCACCGTTGTTGCCACTTGCAAAACCTTTGTGCCCTTGGTTACTTTGAGGTGGCTTCACCTTTGCCACATTCGCTGGGTGGCCATCTAAGAGATTTCCGCACACTCGGATTTGATGCTTTCGAAAAATTAACGACACCGCGCAGGGGATAAAAAACGAAAACCTACATACATGACGCAAGTGCAAATGGAAATTACCAGCGAAAATTACTGGCGGGGGAGGGGACGAATGACGAATCTCGTGTTTGATGTCGCCAACGCAAATACGCTGACAGTAATTTTCAATTTAAGACTTTCGGCGGAAAAGTTTTGACAGGCGGGGAAGGGGTCCTGGCTTGCTGTCTTTAATCAATCAAGACGCCAGCACAACGCAACTCACCTACCCAACATTCTGATGACGCGGCCCTGGGCATTGAGCCCGCGGTTGGCATCGTATGTCCTCCGCGGCAGGGACTGGAGCAGCCGGCTCCTCTTCAGCTTCACGCCGATCAGGACGTAGAGCACGCAGATTGCCGTCATCGGTCCGCCGAAGAATATGAATCCGGAGACGGCGAATACGTGGGCATAAAAGTCGTTCTCCATCTGCGGGCGATAAGGGACAATATAGAGGGATATTAAGTGACGTGTGTCTCCAGCCTTTTCCCATTGGTCCACCCACCGTGCAGGAGTATCCGCCGTTTTGATAGACCACCGAAAATTGCACGGCCTGGGGCAGCGCCAGCAGGAAGGCCGTCAGCCAAATGGCAAATATAAATTTAATGGCCCGCGACAATTTTGACATGGTGTGCTGCCTATAAATGACAGAAAGATTACGCTACATTATATGTTAAAAAGTAAGGGGGATTTTATGTAAATGCTTCCGCTTTAATGTGGGTAGATGTGACGCGGAAAAACAACATCGATGGACGTTAAAAAACAGCTCCAAGTTAGACCATTGCATCAGCCATTTTAAGAGAGAACATTCAACATAAATATTTAATGTAAGCAAGTAAAAAAAAAAACATAAAAACAAATGGAAATTGAAGATATAGTTGGCACATTGATCCTACAAAATAAAAATAATTCATAATTTAAAACTAATTTCACAAACAGCTTTCAACCTGAAATATACACATTTTGAGGAAATTGAAAGCTTGATTTTGCATGGTAGTTCTACTAATATAATATTGCACCAAAATGTGTGTTTAAAATATTGCTACAATGTGTTTTGGGTTTCCTGATTTCCCTTTTCATACTCTTACTTTTGGACGCGTTCAAAGCAGTCTTAAACAGCCTAGGAACCTAAAAGATATTTCAACATTTATATTTAAACCCAAAATTCTTAGAAAGTAAAACTTTGTGCCTTAACTTCACAATTAGGTTAGGAATGCCCTATTTAAGGCAACCCACCCTTTAAGTCTGGTTATTCCTTGGGACATTCTCCAAGTGATTATATTCATTTATTCTGTGAATTGTATGTATGTGGAATATGTATAATGTAAGTAGGAAACGCAAATTGTCCTTAAAAAAGAATAACAGAATGTTGTTTTTACATACAAATGGTATTTTGTTTTCAAGAGTCTAAGCGGCAAAGGAAATTTAATTCTTTGATGGCTGGAACGCAACACTCGGGAATGGTATTCCGACATATTTGCTTGTGAAAGAATTTTTATTTTTAGATTACAAAACGAACAAGAAGAATAATAAAACACTGCAGGAGAGGACTACTAGTCTTGGGTCATTTGTAATGTATATTTAATATTAAATAGTGAAAATAGTACTAGAATGTCACGCAAAATGTATAAAGATTGCATGTGCACGCTAATAACCTTCGTTACTTTGAATGAATTGATTGAATTTATTGCCAACTCGTGGCAAGTTAATTTCATAGTTCATAATGTATTTTGCTGACTATTAATTAATGTCAATAAATAACAGGAATTTTGGTTTATTGTTTGGCTATCTAAAAATGACAAATACTTTTGTTGTCAAGTCTGATTCTGGTTATCATTCCACAAACTGACACTGTTTAATTATGATTAATTATTGGGCCTATCATTTGTGTCGCATCTAGGCTGAATTGTATCGGGTTTTATTTATCTATTTATTGTTGGCCCTAAATAAGCATAATTCCCTCTAGTTAATGAAGTTGACAGCATAAATACTTCGTATTTATAAATCATTATGACAATAAATACAGGATTTTAATTACAAATTAATTTCTATGAGAAACTCACCGGAAGGGATGACAGATGGCTATGTATCGCTCCACAGTGAAGGCCGTGATCGTAAGGACTGTTGCATTAGCGGCCATTTCCGACAGGACACTGCCCATGATGCACATGGCGTCCGTAAAGGGATACATGTCCGGATACCACAGATTGTACAGTTCCTGCGGAATACCTGCGCGAGATTTGTCACATTACGCATACTCCGCGTTGCCCCATCGATGCTGAACTCACCTGAGACCAAGAGTATCAGATCCGATACCGCCAGATTGAACAGATAGAAGTTGGTGGCCGTGTGCATAAAGTTGTTCCGCGAAATTACAATGCAGGTTATCAGATTCCCCAGCACGCCTGCCACAAAGATGAGGGCGTAGCAGACGGTAAAGGCTGTTCGCAGGGTCAGGGACTCGTCACCCGGGGAATCCGCGGCCATTGTGCTGGCATTCGTGCCATTCGCCGAGCCCAGCAGATTTGAGAGATTCTCGGTCGTTATGTTCAGCAGATGAGCGACATGTGTTAGGAATTTGTCATTCTTCAGCAGCAGCAGCTCGGGGCTCTCGCTCTCGGCGGGATTCGGCAGGGATTCGGTGGCGGCGATTCCTTGATTGAGACTGGGCGACACATGGGCCATGAATGATTGATTGAGGCCATCATCGTTGCTGTCGTTGGCGTTGGCGATGGCGATGGCGACGCCCTGCAACATACTAGCTGCCGTCGATTAATTGAGGAGTCCCACTCGGGCCCCTCCCAGAAAGGAATCGGTGGCCTACAGCCCCACTACTCCTCTCCTATCAATGCGTTATTAATACTGTCTGGCGTATCCTTCTCGGCTGCGGTGCCACATGGCCGATAAGCAGTCGACGACAGGCCCAAAAATTGCGCACTCGCCTGTGAAGCAAACAACATTGAAAGTCATTAGACTAAGGGGATGAATTTAAATTGAATCCCCGCCCGCCCGGCTAGCGTAAACACTGCTAAGGGACGGCATCAGGTGGCCGGGCGGGTCTCGACAAGGAAACTGCGATTCATTCCCGAAAAAAAGAGACAATAAAGCACTTGCCTACATCAACTTGTCACATGCCTCTTGGCTCTATTAGTGACACCATCTGGTGCTTAGCAATATCTATTTATTAAACATTAAAAGAACAATAAAATTGTCTTACTTGATGTCACCCTAAATTGTTATACTTAATGCAAGAATACAGAATTTTCTTTTTAGTTCGGATTGAACAAATGGCAATTAAAAATTAATTGTATTACATTTAAATTGTACCTAGTTTTTTAATATCTAAACATATATATTTTTACTAAGGAATTCGGCGACCTTCTTCTATTCCTAATTTAAAGCCTTCAAATAATGTTCTGAGTGATAATTACATAATAAGGAAGGGAGAACTCCTTATTTTATGTACTTGAATAAACCTTTATTACAAATATTTTCTCTCTGTGCCCCACTTGTCACTTGGCTCTATTAATAGTAAACATCTTGGGCTTTAGCAATACAGATTGCTGGCAATCAATACAAATATAGTTGCGGATGGAAAAGTTTTTCTATTTGCCTGGACTTAGCCAGAATGATGAGTGAACTCAAAGCTGATTGCATGTGTGAGAAACTTTTTCGGGTTTGGCAAAAGGGAAAACTTTTACCCAGCCGACTTGAGGGCCATTAAGAGGTTGGCCCATGAGGGAACCCGGAACATGCGGGACTTTAAAGATGCCTGGGAAATGTGTAGCTTGGGCTAATATTTCACTCATTATGCAACCGACACGTTCTGCCTTCTGCCAAAAGCCAAATTTCTTGGGTTAGAAGTCAAAGGCCAAGGAAGGGAGCAGCGTGTCGCTGCTAATGCCAAGTTGGATTATTGGCTTGTAGCCAGATTTCAGGTTGATGCGTCTAATTAATTATGTTTCCTGTTCGTTAAGCGTTAACGAGAAACTTGGCATGAAGCGTTTAAAAAAATGAAAGCCCTGAAAAGTATGCTATGCAGGTGTTATACCCACAATTCCTTCGGGAGAACTCCTCGAACTCTCGAGGACTCTGTATTGACGCAAACTAATTGGAAAAATAATTGAATTACCCGCTCAGGTGTGAAAGTTGAATTACATATATATGATTAAGCAAAATACAGGGGATTTGTGTCCAGAGGCTGGAGAGTCTGGAGTCACAGATCGCAATTATGCAATCCAATCAGTCAGGACAACCAAATTAGGGTTGGCAATTCAATTCCACTTTCAGTCGGAAAAGCTGGTAATGTTCCAACCGCAATCTAGTTGCAGGTGCTCAGGTGACACAGCGATAACAATTTTTTAATTAAAATTTGCGGTCGGGGAGCAATTTAGAAAAAAACACAGTCTGGAGATTCTGGGAATCAAAAAAATTGGATCCTGAGTAAATGTTCAGTCTACGCAGCTCTCATATTCGTCTTGAATGTTGATTCTTACCAAGGCTAGATTAAATAACAAAAGTCGCGCTGCTATTTTTATTTACTTTTGTTCGCTGTATTATGTGTCAGGTATCCTCATTCGTGTCTGAGTGTCACACAAGGTGTGTACTCCTTTTCACCTTTTCACTTTCTTTTATTGTCACGGGACGTGTAAGGACTTCCGTGCAGGTTTTTTAACCCGTTTTTGTTAAACCGGAATCACTGAACGGAAAATTAGTTTTGCACTTTGTAGGACATTCCCTTGGACATATTTAATCAATCAGTTGCAATTCTCTGGGCACTTTAGATATTTTATTTCTAGATTTAAGTTAATTTTTTTAATGGTTTCTTTTACTTTTATTTTTATGTTCAACATTCATATAGATATATAAATTTTAAACGGGTTCAACTTGTTAATCACTGCCTAAGCACACCATCTAGGATGGCCTATAAGTAATTTAATTGTAGATTTAAGCTTGATTTATTGGTTTTAAGATGTATTTTGACTAACTAGAAGTTAATTTTAAATTCCGTTTAAACATTTTTGATTTTTTTTTCCATCACTTTAACGGACTTTCAGTTTGAAATTCTTTTGACCACGGATTTATTCAGGCTCGCACGCGTCCGGAGTGGAGCGAAGTCGGTGACAGACTGAGTTGCCTTGCGGCAATCGTGGCAGACGTTGGATGGCTCCTGTTAACTGAATGTTAGCCAGCAGCAGCTCTTGGCCTTTTCGCTCTCCATGTTGGCCCATCTGTTTTGATCCTTCTCTTTATTACAGTGTATGTGTAAGGCAAACATTTGGCCTTAATTTCATTCATAAATTCATGCACTTCACCTTGACTGTGGAAGCCTAGCGTCTCCGTAAGTTATGTCTTACTCGGCGGATGAGTAATGTCACAGACAGCTGGTAAGAGAGCGCTGCCGTAAATGGTAGTCGATCCAATTGAGCAGCAGCTAATTGAAATTGCAAATAGCCCAAAGCACTAGCACTTACTTTTAATATTTATTGTTCAAGGCGCCCCTCGACTCTTAAATGAATTGAACACGCGGTTTTCCTCGATCTTAGGTATGAGAAATCAAAGCCGTCTTGACATCGTAAAGTCGGGGAATAAATGTGTTTGTTTTGTAGGACATGAGCCATTGCCTGGACCTGCTCTTGCCACCCTTCCTCCTTGAAGCTGCCAGCAAAACCGCATATTAATGTCGGCCCTCGTCCGCAGATTTGTGGATTTGTTTTCATTATCCTGCCTCGGGGCTCGCATTCAATTGAAGCTGCCCGTCGGTTGGGCCTGACTTTAAGAGTGGTGTGAAGCGGAGTGGAGCAGTTTTGAGTCCAATTTGGCACGGTTGTCTGGTCGCGGTAAATATGCACAGTTGCTGGAGCGTGACTACAATCCGAGGGTATTTGGGGCTCGCTTAAGAGCCTTAGGATATTAAGGAAACGCCAGCGGGTAGCAAAGGAATTTCCCACAAATTCCGCTTACACGAGTAGCCGCCGAGCGAATTAAGCCGCTCGAGTTGTGTTTTTCTTTTTTTGATTCTCTCACTTTGTCATTACGAAATCTTACAAATGGCTATAGCGAATAATTTCCTGGTTTTTGTTATATGATTTAAATCTGAGCATGCTTAGCTTTTATTTATTAGGAAAGAGAGATTACATTTTCCGCTCTTATCTTTCAACCAATATCTTACAAACTGTGAAAATATTAATTGTATATTAAAGTAATACCTACATTTACCTATTTAAAGGTTACTAAAAATTATTCCCTTTTTCATCTCAGTGTATGTTCCAACCACATCAAATAACACATTTCCCATTTCCGCACTTTTGATCCCGGCGTAAATGCGATTAAACGCGCGTTAAATTAATGCGCCCCAGAATAATCATTGTCCGCAATCTGTAAGTCGACTCCCTGTATTATTCATGAACCGAACTCGCCGGCGAGAGTACATAATGAAAGGCCAATCAATATATTAGCGCTTCACCTACTGACCTTTGTCCGTTGCGTATACGCAACGTCGGCCCACCACGCAGTTAGTGCGGTGGTTGTGTCTGTGATTCGGAACAATTCAATTGGCCAGTAGATGATGCTGATTAGCATAATGCCTTCTGACACACATGTGGACCGCCGACCGAGAGACAAAGATGCCCGGGGAGCCTAATCGAAAAGGGTCGACCGCAGACTCGAGGGCACAGCAGTTGGTCGTAGTTCTCAGGATCTGTGTCTGATTTACGACTGCAATGAGGGCGAACGACAATGATAATGTCCTGGCCGCAACCAGAGCTCGTGATTAGCTCGCCGCCTTGATGAACGATGCCGAAATGAGGGCTGTGCAATTGGGGGGCTTAAGGCACTTTTGAATGCGTCACGTTATTCGAGATGCGACTAATTAAATGCAATTAAACTAAACGAGAGTCCTTGGCCTCTGGCTGCCTCAAGGGCTCCGAGCATTGAACTGGGACTGAAGCAGGGACGAATGTATCACTTTACATACTATACACTCGACACTCGATTCGCTGGAGCCCACGCACTTGGCTCAACTCGATTTGAAGTCGCATTACTCATACAACCCGTTGGCCGGAGTTTATGGGAAGTGCGCTACATTTTCATGTTCGAAATTGGGCATCTTGACCGACGATGGCATGCCGTTAAGGGCAATTGCCGGGCTTTTAACCAAATGAAGCCCGGCGAGCACGCACACCTCTTTCGCTCTCGCCTTCGTTTCTTTTTTTATTCTTTTCGGGAATTCAATTATTTGAAAGGCTCTGCAGTGCATGTGGCACTATGGCTTCGCTGCCAATCGATGGTTACAATTAGCCACAAGCTCTGAAATTTTGTCAACGACTTGTTGAGCGCGTGCGAGAGTTCAATAAATTGATTTCGCTAAGTAAGGAATGGATAATGTTTGCAGTAAAATCGAAATACTCTAACTAAGTTGGCGATTTTGTAGTACTTCTGTGCTTTTTATAGATTTTTTTTAGATGTGTCTAGGAGAAATTCAATACTTTATGGTATTCAGAACGGATCATAAAGCATATTATTTCTTATTTGGAAAATAAAATAATATTTATGATGAAAGGGTCTAAAGAACACAGAGGGAATAATAATCTAAAAAGTATAAAAGTTTAAATTAATAACCATTTCCCTTCGATTGATTTTTAAGCCTGGTATAAAAATAGAATACTGAGCTGCTGCGATTTTATTTTACAATACTTTGTGCTAGGATTCCCTAAAAATAAAAATTGATGTATGATATTAAAATAATATGAACATAAACTGTGTTGTGAAGGAATCCCAACTAAAGGCAGTGTAAGCCCCTTTCCAAATGTATTAATTCCATTAATATGAAAAACCCACTAGACATTCTAAAAGGAAAACTGTAACTATAGTATCTTGTCCGACCAGGCAGTTTTCATCTCTTATTTCTATAAGCACCACGACTCAAATATCATATTTGTTGTACTTAGGTGGAAGTTAGGGAAAGCGGCGAGAGGCAACGGGTTGGTCGAACTGCAAATGACTTTCGGCTTTTGCCCCTCTCCGCGTGCAATAAAAGTAAATGAATTGGAAACTTGCACAAAATTCAGGCAAACTGCTGACGAAGATGCCGCCGTCGCCTGATGACAGAGTCCTGGAAAAAACTTCAAAATGCCAAACAAGAGCTCGACTCAACTCAACTCATAAGACGTCCGCCGAATCTGATGTCATGCCCAATGTTCATAAAGAGCAAAGCAAACGAAATTCTGGCCCTGAATTCCCTCGCTTTCCATCTCCATTTTCCACTCCCTATCCGTTTCCATTTCCCTCTCGATTTGTCCTTTTGCCGGCTTTCGTCAACAATTGGCAGCCAAAGTTTTGACTGCGGATGCCTTTGTAGCACGTGCTGCGTATTTGCCCTGCCCTCGAATCCATGAGATACTCGTACTCGCACTCCGTAGAGATTAAAGAGATGGGAAATCGAGAAGGAGCCGCCTCTGACAAAGGACCTTGTTTTCCATCCCTCCGACATTCGTTTGTTTGTTTAGGACTTTGTTTTGATTAAGTGCCAAAAAATTGTTTCGTATTATTTGCATAATAATTGAGAAATTGAAGACATGCAGTGTGCTTGATTTGTTTGCGAGCAACGCATAAAAATAGATACTCACACATTTGTTTGCTCTTAATATCGCACTAGCACTAGCCTCCGGGTCGCTATAACCTACATTTTATGAGCCGCAAAGCTCTGATAGATTTGCCCGCACATGGCCATAAAAGTAAGGCCCCGGGGGACTAATAAAATCTCCCTTTGACTGATCATAAAACTACGGCATCATGTCCAATTTCCCGGTTTGATGGCTGAAGCTCTGCGGAGCACAAAGTGTTTCGAGTAAATTAATTTTGAACAATTTAACTATTTTCAGTGCAGCACTCTAGGGCACAAAAAGGCTTCACAGAAACTGCATAAAATGTGTTTAAATAAGGAAAATATATTGGACATGTAAAATGAATTAACTTTGTTTACAGAGTTGATGGTAGTTAAGAACATGGCTTAAAACAAGTGCAAATAAATAAAGTCAGTTCAACAGTTAAAGCCAACAACAGTAAAAATCAATTATTTGTTACAAAGTCATGAATGATACATCGAATTCAAGTTTGGGTTTAATTTATTAAATGTTTATTTTGTTGAAAAGTGAGTTTAAATTTATAATTACTCTATTTGCTGTAGCAAGCTTTTTTATGTTGAGTTAAAGGGGTGAATGTTTATTAACAGAAAAAGTTTTTATAAAAACATATGTTAGTTTCCTTGATGTTTACCACGTTTAAAATTTATTCATTATTTCCGATGAAAAAAGGAATAGGATAACTTTTTAAATTTATTTTAAGTAGACCATCCTGCAAGGCTTTTTACTTTTATTCTCTCGCAACTAAATTAAATGCACTGTAACTGAAAAAAATACTGCGAGGTCAACAATTGCCTACGGAAACTAATAAAAACAATTTGTGGTTATTGCTAAGGGTATTTTAATTGAAAACCCCATTTTATTGTGGCATTTTTACTAGAAGAGAACTTTTCATTTGATAGCCACTAAGGGTCCACTTACCTTTTCTCTTTTCCCATTTCGACGTCCTTGGCTTGAATTGATTGCGGCTGTGGGCTTAGCGGATTAAGTGGGCACGAAGGTCGCCCTTTCGCATTGTCCTTTCGCTGTGTTAACATAATAATCAAACAATTTGCCGCCCTGGCCCAAATTAATATGCCACTAAATAAGATAAAGTGCATGGTGCTCCAATATTATTTGCATTTTTATTACCCCTCGCCGCCGCCGTCGACAGGGAAAGCGATCCAGCCCTCCAAAGCGACGGAAAACCCGAAAATCGAGGGCGCCGTCGCAGAGAGCCGTAAAGCAACCGGTAGTTGTGCGGCGACTGCGACGCTGGCGCTTCTGTTGCGTCGCTGTTAATGGCGGTTTGTTGCCAAGACTTTTTGGCCAAAATAACCCAATCAGTCAGTCGGATGCTGCGGCCAAATGCTGTAGCCGCCGCCGTCGCTCTCGAGTCGCTGAAAACAAAAACAAAAAAAACGAGAAAACCACATCGATTTACGCGTAGTGCGCAGTCATATTTTGGTTTTCGTTTCCCAGAAATATCCTCTGTATAGCCGAATTAATCAGTGCCATACGCAAATAGTTAACGTCATTAATTTCGCGTGCGAATTGAGTAAAAACTCCGACGGCTCGGTGCCATTAATCAACGTTTAGCACATGGTAAAAACTGATTAGCCATAATGCAATAAACACCAGCGAAAGTACAGGGGGAAAGTGTGTGTGAAAGAAGGGGGTGCAATGCCCGCAGAAAAAGGAAACAAAAAATAAAGAGCAACAGTGACAAAATCAAAACAGTTCAAAGCAATAAAAAATAAATGCATTCGCAAAAATGTGGCAGGCATCGTTTGAGAAATTTAAATTAAACGTGTTTTAAATGCACAAGCGACCGAAAATATAATTAATTGAAAAACCCCGAAACAGGAGCGCCGCCGAAACAGTTGTGAACAAGTTGTGAATAAATAAAAGTGAGGCATTAAGATCGAAAGATTGCGATTTGCCAGCGACAACCATTGACCCCAAAAGAGACACTAATGACCGTGCCACCCATTAGATTAAAGCAGTGCAGAAACCATAGTATTTAGAGTCATAGGCAAAGTAAAGTCAAGCAGATAAAAAGCAGATACAAAAATATGTATACAAAAATATCCGAAATAATAATAAACAATATACGAACTCACACTTTATGGGCATGGGCGGTGCATAATTTCGGTGGGATGCTGCTACACGGTCGATCATCAGACACCCGACAGCGTACATCGCACATCGGACACCAAAACGAAAACAGAATCTGAAAAATGAAAAAATGAAAACCAGTTTGATTGAATATACAATATAATAAAACCAAATTCGACAGCATTCTTTGGCCGTGCATATATTGTAGAAACTTTTTATGATAATGATAATGAAAACGGCCGAAAACGGTCAGCAGCGGTCAGCAGCAGCAACAGCAACAATCACAAAGGGAACTTTAGCCACAAAAGCACAATGCCAGCAGTTGAAAACGCTCATCATGAATGGCATAAACTATGTTAATGTTATTAAGTCACCCGGTGTCCATTAGGGCGCTTCCACCTGCCCTCAGTCCTCCGGCATCTGAAGGAGCAGGAGTCGCAGAAGTAGGAAGTGACCTTGAGCTTGGGGCGCGTTTAATTTGTTTGCCCCACAGCTGGCTTTCGGCGGCATTTTGGGAGGACCGGCAGCAACGTCCTTAAATTCATCTCGTGTACACAAATATTTTGACTAAATGCCACTTAGCAATTCAAATTAATTTTCAGCCTCAGCATCCACTTGCCCTGAGCCCGGACTTTTGCCTAGGACACGCCTGACTGCCGTCTGCCAGCTTCTCAGGATGCCAGGTAAACAGGACATAAACACACTCTTAGACAGGCACACTGGGGTGGACCTTAACATTGAGTTTACAACAATGTTAAATTAATTATATAACTCGAACACTTAAAAACTCCATCTAAATAAATAAAAAAACACTTTTATCCAGAGCTTTGTATAATTCTAATAAATTATTTATAGTTCAAGCTGTGATATTAAACCCAAGAGTCTTTATTGTATATATAATTTAAATGGATTTGAACTGACAGCCAGCCAAATGGTTATACAAAGTATGCTCACATAATTTGCAAATACTTTGAAGAAATAAGTTTCACAAGTTGTTATGGCTCAGGTCTTGGCCTTATAATATATATTATTTCCTTTTACGATTGTAGTTAAAAATTTTATTAAATTTTTCTAAATTAAAGAAACCACAAACTCGGATAAAGCGAATGCTGTGACATTTAGAAAATAAACTTTATGGATTTCTGTTCCCGAACTGGAATTCCTTAAGATTTCATTGCAACTTTATTAAGCAAATTTTATTCAAAAGTCAAGTTTCTTGAAGAATAATGTTCTAATTTAACGGACAATTTCAAAACATTATATAAACCTGCAACGACTTTGTTTTGTATATTAATTTTGTAAATTTTTTGTTAAAGAAAAGTGTAATTAGTTTGCTAGAACCATTAAAGTAAAGGAAAAACATTTATTTATTTTTTCCCCAGTTTTAAGATTTAGACAATTTGAAAATTAATAGATTCCAAAAGGTAAAAGGTAAACATAAATAATGGGAACATAAATGTTTCTTTCGTAACGTTAAACTCACCTAATTTGTTTATAGAGTCCAAATCGAGGTCCACCCCATTGCACAACTCCTGACACACAAGTTAATCCCAAACTCATGACAACAGGTCGTGAGTGGAGTGGCGCTGGCCTAAGTCGGAATTGATGAGCCCCTCCCGTCGGGGGCATTATGAAAACATTATTTGCAAAGCGAACATAGATTGAAAAGACATAAGCAGGAGTCGACAATTCAAGAGCAAATTCGAATTTAATAGTGCTCGCCCAGTTCAGGACACCAAGGACACCTAGGACACACACACCAACATACACACACGAGAAACACACTCTCATGGCAGTTAAAATGCTGCCTAGCAACAGCTCCGGTCTCCTGGCGACCGATCTGCAACTGTTTCACAATGAGAAATTCCTTCTGAATCTGACCCAAGTGCTTAACATCTCGGCGGAGAATCTTAGTAGCCTACTGCAGAACCTGGAGCCAGAGGAGCTGCTGCCCACGGCCACCCCAATGGCGCCGCTTTCCCTTCTGGCTGCCCTCAGCGTGGGCTACGCCCTCATCTTTGTCGCCGGCGTGCTGGGCAATCTCATCACCTGCATCGTCATCTCCCGGAACAACTTCATGCACACGGCCACCAACTTTTACCTGTTCAATCTGGCCATATCTGACATGATCCTGCTGTGCTCAGGTGAGTGTGGGTAATGCATTTAACACTGCACCTGAATTAAGAAATTATATTGGAAAACATTTCTCAACTCAAGTTTTAAAAATATTATCTTAATGTATTTTTTTACTCTGCAATCCCAAGGCATGCCCCAGGACCTGTACAATCTCTGGCACCCACACAATTATCCGTTCAGCGATGGCATCTGCATATTGGAGAGCGTCCTTTCGGAGACTGCGGCCAATGCGACTGTCCTCACAATTACCGCTTTCACCGTAGAGCGATACATTGCCATTTGTCATCCGTTCAGGTGAGCGAGGCAGCAAGCGAGTGCCCATGTTATCCTGCAATCCATTTCAATTTCCTGCGACGACCTTGCCTAATTGGTTCTGCTTTGATACAGGCAGCACACGATGTCCAAGTTGTCACGGGCCGTTAAGTTCATATTTGCCATCTGGATAGCCGCCCTGCTGCTGGCCCTTCCCCAGGCAATCCAGTTCTCGGTGGTGGTGCAGGACACGGGCCTTGGATCGGGATCCTCCTGCACGGTATGATTGATGGGACGGGCCTTTAACCAATATCCCAATTATCGTGTATTATACTTAATTGGGTTATGGAGCAGGTGTATGTTAAGGGGCAATGAATATGGCATGGGGTTGGGGTTTGTCTTCACTTATTAAATCCACACTTAACGATCTGCTCTCAAATATCAGCTAAATTTACCTTCTTTCCCACTGAGTAGTTAAATAGTTCAGTTTTCAATTTATTACCTCAGGTTAAGCCACGTTTATTTTCTCATGTTCCCAGAATCCTCAAATTGTGCTTAAATTGGGCTCATCAAATTTACAGCCTTGACTTTCCGGCTAAAGCTTTAACCCGTAACCATTTTCCTTCTCCCACTCATGCACTCCGTGACTTGTATCCGCCAGATGAAAAACGACTTCTTCGCGCATGTGTTCGCCGTATCGGGCTTCCTCTTCTTCGGCGGCCCCATGACTGCCATCTGTGTGCTCTATGTGCTCATCGGGGTGAAGCTGAAGAGGAGCAGACTCCTCCAGGCCCTGCCCCGGCGCTGTTACGATGTGAACCGCGGCATCAGCGCCCAGACGCGCGTCATCCGGATGCTGGGTAAGCAGGCAATGGTGTTGACATCTCTTGATTAACTTACGGGTTGCATCTGTATCCGCTTCCTTTCCTTCAGTGGCGGTGGCGGTGGCCTTCTTCATCTGCTGGGCTCCCTTCCATGCCCAGCGCCTGATGGCGGTCTACGGCTCCTCGTCGGGCATCGAGTCGCAGTGGTTCAACGACGTCTTCAGTATTCTCGACTATACCTCCGGCGTGCTCTACTTCCTCTCCACCTGCATTAATCCCTTGCTCTACAATATTATGAGTCACAAGTTTCGAGAGGCCTTCAAGGTGGGTTTATTAATTAAAATAAAAATAACCGAAAGGATTTCCCTGAGTGGCATTTGGACAGCATACTTTCCTGCAATGACTTCCACCTCGTTAACTAACTGCAATCTTCTTCAGGTGACTTTGGCG
This sequence comes from Drosophila burlai, assembly GCA_008042655.1. Lineage (NCBI taxonomy): Eukaryota > Metazoa > Arthropoda > Insecta > Diptera > Drosophilidae > Drosophila > Drosophila burlai. The sequence continues at coordinate 4,123 of VNJT01001421.1, read as the reverse complement.
CGACAGTTCGGATTGGGAGGCAAGAACCAGGGTCGAGGACTTCCGCACACTTACAGTGCGCTCAGACGGAATCAGACGGGCTCACTGCGACTGCACACAACAGTGAGTATTAAAAAAATGTATATATATGTAGAAAGCTACTGCTACTTATAGGTGATTTGTCAGAAATTGCTATATTTATAAATTATTCTGGTTCTTGGGAAAATTTTAACTTATCAGTGAACTAAAAATGTTGCCTTAAAAATAGCTAAAATCCTTGCTAACTTTATAAATATTTCAGCATTAACTTTAATTTCTAAATAAATATCTATAAGTGGAATTTTATACACATACATTATTTTAAATTATGTTTAGCTGCCTGACAGTCAAAGTTGTAAACATTTATCTCTTTGCAATGCACTTCCTCTTTCACCCGCTCTAATTGTCCTTACTTCTCCATTTCCTTTCTCAGGACAGCGTGCGAACCACAATGACTTCCACCACAACGACCACCACCACAGTGCTGAACGGGGGCGGTGCCTCTGGCAATGGAGCAGGAGCAGCGTCAGCAACGGCGGCACGCCTAAACCGCATGTCCTTGGACAGCGTCCAGCTGCAGGCTCAGAATCGCAGTCGGCAGGAGCTGTACGAGAACCCTCGTCGCCCTCTGCAGACGCAGATATCACAACTGTCCTCGGTGGGCGATGCCCACTCGCTGATGGAGCAGGATGTGCACTTTCCGGAGGGGCAGTTGCAGCGGCAGCCCACCATGTGCTCCATTGACGAGCTCACCGACGACTTGGCCATCTCACGGTCCCGCCTCAAACTCACGCGCATCACCCGTCAGTTGGGGCAGGGAGCCGGAGCAGGAGCGGGGCCAGAGGTGGCGGGAGTGGGCGGTGACAGTGAGTCGAGTGGCAGAGTGCGCAAGGCGAAAGCGAAAGCGCTGAAGGGCTCTAGTGCTCTCAAGGGTCTCAGGGCGAAATTCAATTGGCGTGCCAGACGCAAAGGCGGCCACAAGCCGCAGACGCCAGCGGCACCACGCGGGGCTAGCGGCTACAATGCCGGAGAGCGGGCTGCCTTCTAAACGGGGGATTACGGGCTGGGATTCCCCCTGGCGGAGTCCATTCCAGTGCCAGCCACACCAATATACACACGCAACTGTGATACGAGCAGCAGCAAGCCTCGCCAGCTTGCTTGTGTTTTTTGTTCTTAGACAAATATATATTCCAAATCGACTTTTTGGTCAATTAGCTGTCCTTGCTGTAGTTTAAATTTTAGCCATAGTATTTGTAAATGTAATAAACTAGCTTATTCTCTTCAGTAAAGCCTAATGGTGTTTTAATTATGCATGAATATTAAATAAGGATAATACCACAAATCTTATGGGTTTATAATCGGAGCACTTTTTATACATTTTCATAAATAAATTGGGTGTAAGGTTCCCTTGAATACTATAGTTTCAGGCCCATGAAAACCATTCAAAAAAATACATAAGCCATCTCAGCATATTTCACTTTCTAAGGATTGTGGATGAAGTAGAGGATTATCAACTGGCAAGGGTTCAAAGGGCTCATTGCCTAATGGCAGTCCGCAACTACAGACAAACTTGACTGCATCATAATCCCAGGCAATTAAGATGTCTATCTGGCGCACGAATTCGCTATTCACTAGTCTGAAGTCTAGACAGCGAATTCAGAACTAGGAATTGGCGATATTAGCGCAAAACTGCTGAGTGGATAGCCCTGCATGAGGGTGGGCGGATGAGTAATTAGCATGCTATAACAGAGTGTCCCAGCGAATGTGCTTTTAATTTCAGCGAATGCAATTTGTTGGGCGAGTGAGCGTGAACTAAATGGCTCATAACTCTTGAAAGTGCAGCATATGTTGCCGAGTTGGGGCAGCCATGAATAAGTGAGACCGCAGGGACTTTGCTTAATTCGTGCAGACTGTTTGGAATTAATGTTCATTTTGGGTTACGGAAGTTGGGTCTTAGTTCGCCATTAGCTGGCACAATATTGCTCCGACTTAGAGTTGCTGCAATTAGGGTTTCGTTAAAGCAGCTTATGCCGAAAGGCACTCTGCCAAATAGTGGCAAACTTTTGATATACTTGGTCATGCGTACTTTCCAAAGGACTGTTGGGTTGCGGTTAGTCCGGCACTCTCTTACCATGAAATGCAACAATTAAGAACCAACCATTCTGGTTTCAAGAAAAGCTTTTGAAAATATTAAAGGGAAAGTGCACATGTAGTCTTCATATTTCTACTTGATTTAATTTAGAAAGCTACTTACATCTGCAAAAATATATGAATAAATTGACACAGCAACAAATACATACATTAAACAAAAGTTTTCTTATTTACGAAAGCAATCTGAAGAAGTCATGGAACAAGTTTTAATTATATTTTCTTAGATTGATTTCTTTTCGGCCAAGTTGATAGATACTCAAATGAAGTTTTTATTCCCCACTTGGCATTTAGACAATATTGTCAAATCCCTAATGCTAGATACAAGACGCTAATCCGCCACACACGCCCATGCGATATGCTTTTTATGGCCGGCGACCGTAACGGCTTTCCATAGTCTGCAATACATCTGTATATCTGTGCATGCATACGTCTATATACATATACAATATACAGACAGATATAGTTGTGTCTGGGTCGGGACCCTTTTGCCATCAATGGGCGACCATCATTTATGCGACATAAAAGTCAAAGGCTGTCAAATAGTTTCGATGAACTTCATCATTTTTATGCGCCCAACCGAAATAGCGGTGAAACACACACACCACACACACCCACCTACACTCAGGGATAACCGTTACGTTGGCAGCCACACAATAAATTTGAGTGTGTTTCATTTTCTGCAAATTTACTATCACTTGTCTCGACGGAAAGCAATTGGAGCATTCAATTTACTGGCGGGCCTAAAAGCCTTTTGCTCTTCCATTTTCCCCATTTTAAATTCACTAATACGTCTTTGTTCATATCAAGCATACGCAGTGTGTGCACATATAGGCAGTGGTACCGTCATAACGCATAAATATGACATAAATAAGCAATTCTGTGGAGAGGCGAACAACGGCAGCAAAATAAAGCCAAGCCGATCCCACTGACTGTGCAATAAACTCTCAATTTCATTTATATGTATGAGCCATGTTAGCAATTCAAATGGACGATGTGCCAGATTCACTAAACCATCGATACACCCGCACACGCACACGCACACGAACACGCCCACGCACTGGCACACTCATGCGAGGTGGGCGTGCTGGGGGCAATTAAGGCGTAAAATATCGTTGCCTACATTCCGCGGCCATCGTCGGCGAAATCGATGGAGTTTTTATAAGCTGAAAATCGTTTAAGCCCCTACCCCTTAACCCGGCACTGATTGCTCTGCATAACACTCTATTAATTAAAAGCCAGTCCGGGTCAAGCACATGTGTTGCAATTTAAGGTGATTTATCCTATATGCTACATATAAAGCTTCACAGTTAAGTGCTTCCGTCTTGCTTAGCTGGAAATAATGAATTCAGATGAATTTATAAAGGATTTATAGAGAAATAATAATTAACAACTTAATTCCGAAGAATTCAGGTGCACTCTAATGAACACACATATGGTAGTATGTCGGCCAATGTTGGTCCTCCGCTTGGCACTCTCAATCCCAACGCCTTGATGTAGACAAGATGCCGCATCCACTTGGCACGTACGGTCTGATGCCTCCGCCACTAGGGAGACTTGTGCCAGGTCATGGTACGATTTGATATGTTTGACTTCTCGACAAGCTCTCTGGGCCTTTACTTTATGTGTTTGCTCAGTGCAATCCCTTACCATTCTGCAAACTCTGGGATCTGGTTGCTTGGTTTTGTGGGTGTTGCCAAGGCGTTTGAACTAACATTGTTCTGCGTATTTCTCACGTAGTTACTGCTCGTGGGAGTCGGGTCATAAAGGCGAATTTGATCGGCTCTGACAGGACATAAGGAACGGGCTCAATATACTGGGATTGCCTAAACAGCGACTAAACTGCAAATCGCTGAGTCGCAATTTCCCAAGCGACGTCTAAACATATTGCTGAGCATGAAGTCAAATAGATATGGCATTTGTATCCCTTGAATAAATGAAACCATTCCCGATGGTA
>VNJT01001420.1:0-38929 GCA_008042655.1 Drosophila burlai | reverse complement strand
ACCATTAACTTTGTGGACGGGGTAGTTCAAAGTGTGCCGGCACAGGAACGTGGACCCGCATCGGCAGCCCTCCAGGCGTACGTGAACCGTGGAACGGAGCTCCGTCAAAGAGGCTCTGCGCAGGAAAAGTTTGAGCATGTGCAGCGTTTGCAGGTCCTCTTTGAAAATTTACAGTCGCAGTTAATTCCGTCCTCAAACGAAGCTAAAGTAATTGGACTGAGCATGTTGGGTATACTTGGAGTAGCCAGTGAGTTCGCTATGGACGATGAGAAACTCCACGAAAAGTTCGTCGAAGGCGCTAATCAGATGAAGGCCAAATTGACTAAGGAAACCATGGCCCGGGAGAGCGAACTGCTTGGCGTATTGGATGAATTAATAAATACTCCCAATTTTTATGAACATGAGGCCCTAATTGATCGGTTCTTGATGTATAAAAATAGATACTAAACGTTGGCCTTCAATTAATAAAAAGTGTTTGAAATAAAAGCTTAATTCAAATTTTAATTAGAGAGGTCTCTGCACCGAATCGTTATCAGTGGTTTGGGGGATCAAAAATAAAATTTCAACATACATATGTTTGAATATTTAAACATAGTATATCAATTAAATTTTTATTTTTCCGATAAGAGTTGTTTACAATACCTGTCGAATGCTATTTTCGAATGTTTTGCTTTAATTCCTACACACCATATTATTTATTCCATTTTTGTTAAATGTTTTTAAATAATTTTTCTCTCTTTATTCATAGCGTGCAATGAATGTATTGAGATATTGAGCAATCCCTAAATAATTTAAATATATTGAACACTTTTTTATATATTAGTTTATAAATAAATTAAACAATTTTATGTTTATGTAACTTTTGAAAATGTATTATGTTTGAAATGTTTTTAATAAAACTAATTTTTTTAACATATAGAATTTTTATTTGCTTAAAAATATACATTTATAAAAATTGAGCTTTTTTGATAATTCCCTTGAAATGATTTTACAACATGCGAATAATATAATTTGGGTCTTGTATTTTTCAGATGAATTAAAGTTTGCATATTCGATTCCGTGATTTTCGTGCGATAGCTGAAAAACGCAAGCCACTAACACAAAATGCTGCCACACTAACTCTATCGCGAAATCGATTGTGTATCGGTGGGCAGCACATCTCTAATCTTTCGGTGCGGTTTGGGATTTTAAAAAAGGTTTTACGGCGGACGAACACCATGGCGGCTCAGACAATACTGTTCGACTTTACGCTGGACAAGGACAAGACCAGCGACGAGAAGCAGCGCCTGGAGGTGGCCAAGATTCTACGCAACGAGCTGGAACATGTCTTCCCGCAGCTGGAGTTGGCCTATTCGATGGAGTCGCCGGAAAACGGATACTTTGCGGTGCTGCACGAGAACAAGGACACCGTGATTACCTGCCGGATCTTCCAGCACGGCCTTCTGACGCTGAACGTGGAGTACTTCCTGCCCGACGGCAAGGATGGCATCTCCTTCGATGTAAGTACGACAAGTGCAATATTCATCGAACATCCCTTCCCTCCCCCACAATTAATCCCTGGCCCTTTGCCGTCAATATTTTCGGGTTGTCTCTGACGATAAAATTGAGGAAGGATTTTCCACAATTGATTTTCCCCGCACACACACACACACACACTTATATGCCGCGCCAATGCACGAGTGTTAATATATGCCGGTGTGTTCGGGGGTGTGCGTCGCGTGCTCTTGACCGACCCGCTTTCATCTTCGACCCGCCCTTTTGTGCAGAAACCAGCCGGCACTTGGTCAGGGTCAGGCCAGGCCTTCCCTGCGTCCTTGGCCTCAAGTGGCCCCCGTCTGCGGTCGCCCCCTGCTTGTATTATATTATCTAACACCTCTTCGGCAACACACACATATGCCCGCCCTCCTCCAGCTGGGCTTTGATAGGTTAACTTGACGCCGGCGTCGCAGTCCGCAGTCTCGTTTCCTCCGCATTTGGGCGGCGCGCACGTGGGTCCATTTCAGAGATCTATTGATTGGCGATGTTCTTATACAACAAATACTAAGCCCGCCCGGACACTTATAGGTAGGCAGTTCAGGGCATTCATCATTTACTTAAAATATGTACCTAAAATATTTCCGTCTGGTATGTTTTATTTCGTTGTTAATTTGTATTTCGTCACTTGTTTGGCTGCACAAATGAATCGACAAAGTGAAGACCTGCCTATGTATGCCTATAAAATTAAACACAAACAACAGCGACCACAAAAATAGAAAATAAAATAAGGAAATATGTATACATACATATGTACATATGTACATACATATATTTAAGTTGTGTAGGCATTATTACCTTTTGCGATTGATAAATATAATTATTGCAAACATTTTTTGACATTCAGTTTGATTTAATTTAGTTAAAGGATTATAACTTACTTCAATTGGAGTGCTTAAAAATCTGTACTTCAAATGTGTATAAAATTAGGCAGTAAAATGTATTGGGAACAACTTTAATGTACATTTTATTATTATTTATTTATGTTACATTTGTTATACAAATATTTCCGCTCAGTTTAAACCGAACCTTAGTGGTTATTTGGGAATTTTAATATTTTTATGATTATTTAGAAATTTGTTTAAGTAAAAAGAGAATATACAATTGTTTCGTCAATTGTGTTGTAAAATCACAACAAAGTATGCAGCAATTTTACAAAACTACAAAATATTACTCATGCATAGAATATAAATAAACAGGTTTGCCTCTTTAAAATATTACCTGTGTTCTGATCTTACTGATTAAGGTCGATGTAGCTTTAATTTCCAAAGGTTTTATTATCGTGCACGCTGCTGTCTAATAAACGCGGAAATTTCCTTATCTAGCCGGCAAAAATGGGTTGCTGTCCTCTGTTTACGACTGTTTGCAGCGATTTCGCAATCCGAGTGTGTCGTTGAGCCTTCTATTGTCATTTTTTGTATATTTTTGTTTGCCATTTTGCAATAGGTCTGCACTATAGCCTGCACTTTCGATAAGCGGCCCATGCATATTTATATGGCCCGCTATAAATTCCCTTTTGGTTCTGTTCACTTTCCTTTTTCATAAGTATCAAGTATTTGGACTAAAAATAGTTTTTGTTGGGCTGCCTGTGTCGTAGTCGCCGTCGTCGTCGTCGTTTGGTGTGAGTGGGGTGGGTCGTTCGAAGAGTTTCCGTTTTTCCGGAATGAAGGTCACCTTCCATTATTTTAATTTATTCATCGTGCCGTTGATGAAGGACTTGAATAAGAAATGGAAAATTACCATTGCAGACCATGCGCACTGTGGAACTGATTCTGCGGCAGAAATTCGGTTGCGATCGGTCCAAGTACTTGCCCCCGATTAAGCGCGGCGGATATATCGACATATACATGACTAGCTCAGGTTGGTCGAACTTTTTATAGAAGTCACAGAATACCGTTTAGTTCCTGCTAGTTCTACATGCAAACTATATATCTATGATACTTACTCGTACTCACTGAACATACAAACGAAATTCTCTTTCAAAATTCCACTGCAGAATCTAGAACACCCCGTGCAGTTTGTCCACTAGAATTTTCCAATTGCCGCCACCGCAAAACGAAATGAAAAACCTTCATGACCATCACCAGAATTGGACACCCAGCCGCTGGGTCACCGAATCTCAGGGCTCTGTACAAAAAATCACTTAATCTTCATGACCACAAACATAAAAATTCGACCTGCCTTGTAATCTTCTCTGCACATTCTCACGCCCACCACGACCATGACTTTAGCTTCCTGGCATTGCTCCTAGCTGAGGATTACTTCTCTAGCCCGTTCCTGCATGCTAGTTTGTCCAATCTTTCAGGCGGTCTTCCTATTTTGCCAGCAGTGATGTCAGTTTGATCTCTTTACATTCCTAAAACACTTGAGATGCATAGAAATGTTGTATTATTCTCCAGATCCTTAAACAGCACTCTCCTTGAAATAACAATGATTAAATATTTGTTTACTTAATTGAATATATAATTTTAATTTTCTGAAAACAATAAAAAAACAATTTAAAAAAGGAAAAGTTCTTAACTCCTTTTGCCAAGAGATAAATTGACATTGCTGCTGTTTTAGCTTCCCCTCTCACTTATTCAATATTATTTTTGTTTGAAATAAATTTTTTATTTTCATATCTATTCAATCGAAAATCGACCGATCATCGACCATCATGAACAACCGCTGCCACCATCTCCTGGATTCCAAATTACAACCAAAAATTGCCGCGAACTGCGAATCGAATGTGTACAAAAATATTGACCAATACTTACGCCCCAACGCACATGTGTCACCTGCCCCCCGCCTCGTTCTCGCTCATAATTGGTACCTGAACTTTCTACAACACCTCCGACACCAACGAACAAAAAACAACAACACGATCAATAAATATACAAAATAATAGGAGACTAAGAGCCTGGAGAAGATCTTGGCAATCAAGCTAAAATGCATCAAGTCGCAGAAGCTGCCGACGCTGAAGCGCGGCGATGTCTCCAGGTATTTCCCGTCGTCAGGTAAGAGTCAAAATCTCCAATCCATATTGCAAAACTAGAGCCAACTACTACCCATACTACTGCTACTGCTGTATGTGTCATCCGAAAAGTATGTGAACGCAATGTGATGCAGCACCACCACACCACCACCGAGCTGATGTTCTCAGAGTTCTCCTAGTGGCGCACCCAGCATGATAGATCATTTCAGTCATTCGCCGTTCAGTATTCAGATTTTACCGCCTGTCCTCTCTTTTTTATATATTTTTTTCTCCTTTAGAATTGTTAACTTTTTCTGTAGCCAAGTAGTTTCTTTGCATGTTGCCGCCTAACAATTGAAAGAAAATCAGTTTTACTAGTGGATTAGTTTCCATTTATTCCGGCTACCGAGGCACCCTCTAAACCGTTTGAAATCTTTCGCAGATGAGCGCATCATCGAGTACGACATCGACCAGGTGGTCTACGAGGCAAGGTCGCCCTTCCAGAAGATTCAAATTATGCACTCGAAGACGTTGGGCAACATGCTGCTGTTGGATGAGCTGCAAAGTAAGTGGGACAGACTTGGCTGAGGTGTTAAGGCTGAATGTGCCTCTCTGTAAAGGTCAAAGCTACTGAAACTGAAGCTTAAGAATCATTTGTATTCATCTCTTTTTATATCCTCCAATGCATATTTTTCCCCACTTCCAGACATTGCTGAATCCGACTTGATCTACACCGAGACTTTGATGTGCCGCGGCGTTGAAAACTACGAGGGCAAGGAAATATGCATTCTGGGCGGCGGAGACGGAGCCCTGTTGTATGAGCTGCTCAAGGAGAACCCCAAGCATGTGGTGATGCTCGAAATTGATGAGATTGTGATGCAAGCGTGCAACAAGTACCTCAGCGTGATCTGTGGCGACGTGTTGGAGAAACGCAAGACCGACCAGTACGAGATAATTGTGGGCGACTGCGTGGAGTACTTGAAAAAGTTCATTGCCGATGGCCGCAAGTTTGACTACGTGTTTGGGGATCTCACAGATATACCCATCACGGATGCACCCGTCGGTGAGACCTGGGACTTTATTCGCACTATTTTCGAGCACTCGTTCAAGGTGCTGAAGCCGGACGGCAAGTATCTGACTCACGGCAATGGCTCCACCTGTAAGGTGCAGCTGCGTTTATTTGAGGAGCAATTGGATCTACTGAGGCCCAAGGTGAAGTACACCACCACCAAGGCCTTTGTGCCGTCGTTCATGGAAGAGTGGCTCTTCTACCAGGTGACCTTCGCCTGACAAGCTCAACGCGAATACCCAGCAGCAGACGCAGCAGAAGCTACTTCCAGCGCCACTTTCACACCACCACCAGCATCACACAGTATCAGTCAGGAATCAAGAGCCGTCGTCGTCGGGGAACCAGTCCTTTGTCTGCACTCCTACACCGTGACTCTCCATGGAGCAGTTTCTGTGGGAGTAGAAGAAAGGGTTGAGCAGTTGAAGCCGCGTCCTAAGCGTCGCCAGAAGCGAGTGCACTATCACCACGCACTGGTTTCGTAGTCCCAGCAGGAAAACACTGAGAGCACATCGCCAGCATCGAAATCCGCAACAGAGAACCCAAAAAAACACGCACTTCCAATGGCTGTTAATTACTTACAATTGAAAACCAAACCAAATATTGAACCCAATTCGTTTATGTTTAAGTTAGGCTCTAGTTCTGTTTCTCGTCCACTGATTTCAACGCGTAAAATTAAGTCAAAAGTACAACCTTTAAGCAAGGACAGGCTAAAGTAACTTATATACCCGTGTTTAATTTCAATTAAGCCTAAGCATAGCATGTTGGCTAACCGTATTTGTAGTATTTTCGTATAACGTGTATATCTATCTATAGAGCATAAATATGTTTAGTTATCCATTAACGGAATTGTAGGCAGGAGGCAGGAGGCTCAATCAAGAACGTGTGTATGGAAGTGTGAGCGAAGCGTAGCAGAAAACACCATCTTTTATTGCTGTAATAACAAGTAATACCACAATATTTTAAACAGGAGTACTTACACATTAAATATATAGTCGTACGCAGAAATATAATTGTTTTTTTTTCACTCTGGGAAACCCCTTTCAATCTCAGGATTTGCCTCTAGCCTCTGCTTCATATTCTTAATTCTTTATGTGGCAATTTAGGATACTTTGCTGGAAAGCTTTTACTTTTCCTTAAAAATGTCGTTTACAAAATTCTAAATCATAAAAAACCAACGCATTTTAAAAATCGCGCCGATTGCATTTATGTTCAATAATTCCTCTATTCTTCACGCCAATCGATAAAGTTTTACGTGACTACGGTCACACTTTCTGTATTTTTCTCCGTACCAAACACAGTCTCTCTCAGTTTCTCAGTGATGAGCTCATAAATAAGAAACCACCGAGGAAACAACAAAATTTTAAAAACAAATCATTGAATTTATTTATTTGCGATCTTAAATAATCACTTATAGAATTCAAGTGCTTAAACTAAAACGTTGAATTGCTAGAATATGCTTGGGCAATATTAAAAGTAGCTATTTTTAAGGCTAGTTAGTTGCAAATTTTATAATCACATCACATTTCCAAATATGCTAGATCTGGCCTGAAATGAGCTAAACTGTCAACAGTGAGTTCAACAACAACCCTGGCAGCGAAACAAAACTCGACTAATTATTAAATTTCCAAAGCGTAACGTCAATAGTTTCGGATATAAAATTAAAAAAACATTTCGGCACACCGAGAGTACCGAAATAAAATCAACAAGGCTGCAACATCCGCATTTAGCATCGGCGCCCACAACTAAATTGACTTAATTAGGTGAGAAAGGTGGGAAAAACGGGGAGAACGTGGTCGCCTCGCAGAGCCACATTTTCATTTTTTGTGTGGGGGTGAAATGTTGTAGTTGTTGTTCTTGTAGTACAGTGTCGTGTCACGTTTGGTTTTCGCTATTTACGATCGACGGTGATTCGAACGCGAAACGCGTTTCCTGTGAAGATAATCTATCCAGCAGCTGCCGCTGCTGCTGCTGCTACTTAGGTGTGTGCGGGCGAGAAGGTGAAAGTAACTGCGTTTGCCGCCGTCTCCGTCTCTTCCTTTGCCTTTGTTGCAAATCCCGTTTAAAGCCCAACAACAACAACAGCAACAAACAAACAAACACCTTTGATTAATGGGGCTTTTGCGCAAATTCCACTTAAACTTGCACTTTTATTTGTTTGGTTACACAGCAACTACCAAGAGCCATGGCACGCGGGCACCAGAAGATCCAATCGCAGGCGAAGTCCGCCGAGAAGCAGGCCAAGATGAAGAAGCAGCAGGGCCACAGCGCCAACGACCAAAAGAAGGCCGCCCAAAAGGCTCTCGTCCATGTCTGCGCCGTGTGCAAGGTAAGTTGATAGCCCAAAGCTTAGCCAAAGTAGAATTTAAATCGATTTGGAAAGGCAATGGAAAGCATGCTAAAAACCTTGCACAATTTCCACCGCTTCCCCCTTTTTGATTTGTGCAAATTGTACCTTAAAAATTACATTTTTCACAAAATAAATTAATGTTATCTCCTTTATGTTAATTAGAAAAGCTTGTTATCAACAAATAGTAAAGCTTTTTTTACGCAATTACCAAAATTAGGTTTATCACACTCGTAGTTCCCCAACACATATATATTTATGTGTTGTGCATCTAAATTAATACGAAACTAGAATTTGACGACTGAATTTAATTTTAAACTCCAAATGTCAAAAAATGTATTTGTTTAAAGTAAGAATAAGCAGATATTGGCTTGCATAACTGATAACTAATAAGTATTCTTGATAAGAAACTCCAGTAAGAAGAATTTGTAATATCTTATCAAGGTTAGTAAATTTTAATATTTCTTATATCTGCCTTAAAAGCTCATTTTAAACCAAAGGGTAGCGTGGAGAAGGTAAATTCCGAACCCAAGCAAAAACATAGATAGAAAATCACACAGACTTTCCCTTAAACCAAAATTACAATCTAATAAAATGTATCCCCTATACATTTCAGTCACAAATGCCCGACCCCAAGACGTATAAGCAGCATTTCGAGAACAAGCATCCCAAGAACGACATGCCCGAGGAGCTTAAGGACGTCTGATGGCCGACCTCCTCGCCCTGCGCTTACACTTTAATGCATATATCAAGCTGAACGGAGATCGTCGTCGGAGTTGCCTACCAAGTACGAAAACGAAACCTTTGCAACAACAATAAGTTTACATCAGCCCGAACAAGAACAGCAACAATCAAGACGAAGACGAAGGAGGAGGGGTGGATAACAACAACAAAAATAATAAGAATAATTATATAATTGCCAATGCAAGGATCGCAGCTGAATTTTATGTCTACACACACTGCTGACTTTTGGTTTTGGTTTTAGTTTTACTCAAAAATAACATTGAAATTAACACAGTAAGCAATTGTTCGATGAAATGGCCACACAATACAAAGCAACTTTACCGCATAGCATCATAAAAAAATGTTTTTCATTTCCTCTTCTTTTTTTTTATTAAAAGCTAGCCCATCCAACGACAAGAGACAACAATAATTACGACTCTCTCTCTGATAGGTTTTTGATATTTGATTTGGTTTTCTTTTTGAAACAACGATTATTACAAGATTTTATAGTTTTATATACGATTTTTGTGAAAGAAAACCAATGTTTTTTGTACTATATAAAACAATTGAGTAAAAAATCATGTACATGAGAATTTATAAATACAATAAAAAGTGAAAAAACTGTTAAAAAGAAGTAACTTGGTTTTGCAGCATTGCCAGACAATGCATTGTCTTAATTCTACAGTTTAAATGCAAGGCATTTTCGTCATTCCAATACTCTTATTAAGAATAATAATTACAAATATGAGAGTACAGCACACATTACTTAGAACGAAAAATAGGACTATTTCCTGTGTCTCCGAATTCGTTTCAGTTGTCTACTTTTATGAGGATTTCGTTAGGTCATTCTCAGGAGTCGTCGCAGTTTCTTTATATCCCACTTGCGGCATTGCTGCAGCTTCATCTAGCGAGGATTCCCCTTCGGTAATCTGCATGAATACCAAATCCTCTTTGGCCGGAAAATCAGCGAGTACTGTGATGCCAATGTTATTATCCGGCAGGTGGGGCGTCTCCTCGTGATAGCCAAACCAATAGATGATGAGGCCAGGACCAAAGCTAAGCGAAAATCAAAGATTTTATTACTTTTTTGACACTTGAAAATGGCAAGAATCCTCACCGATTACAGTAGCTATGCAGCTGCTGTTGAATGTTGTACTTGTGCCCCTTGGTATCCCCGAAATTGGCCTTGCTCTCGATCCAATTGATCACTTGGCCCTTGTACAAGAATGGCAGAATCATCTTAATGTCCGGCGTCTTGTCATATCCCATGCGCCGCAAGTCGTGTTCATCGTAGAAATGTATACCGGCCTCTGTGGCCAGTTGCTTGAGCTTCAGTTCGTATTCCTCGCCCATGATGCGGCGCCGCAGATCAGTAATTGGGCCCTCCTGATTATCGCTTATCATACACTGCTGCACATTGGCCGCCAGTCGCGGGTCATCGATGAGATGTGGATGCTTGAGCATTCGCGAGATGTGCGATCTGTGCTTCAGCTTGTACTTTTCCTGCAGCAGCGCCCGGCAGATAGCAATGGGATTTATGCCCTCCGAACAGGCCATTTGAATAAGCAGATCGTTGTTATAGAGCTCTTTCTGATCCTCGAACCTGAGAACAAGAGAGCATTGGGTAAAATAAGTTTATATTTTCACATTATGCCAGTCCTTACGCCTTCAGCAGCTTCTTGCCCCGCTGCTCGTGTCTCCAGTGCTGACCCCGGGACCGGTTAAAGAGCTCCGACTGTAGGATACAGGTCAGGGCCATCGGCTCGACTTCCTTGAAGAACCGATTGCGCAGCTCAAACTCGCAGTCGATGGCCAGGCCATGGTAGCCATTGATGAACTGGCAAATCCGCATGTACTCCACACTACCCAGGATCTTCCTCGGCGCCGGCACATCCACGCCAGCTTTGGCCATTTTTTGCTTGTGGCCAGAATTCACTAAATTTACTTTTAACAAGAGAAGGGAAAGGGCGCCAGAATGAACAGCTGACCGGTCACTGATAGTCGATTGTACACTCTTATCGATTGAGTTATCGAGTGTTTTCAGTGATGTGAGCGGCAATGATGACTATTTGAAAACAATATTTTTTAAATGTATATTTTTTGCAAAAAAAAAATACTTTCAGAATTAAGAAAGGTAAAAGGACACTGAAATTTAGTATATTTATGGGACTCCCAGTAAAACGTTCATTAAAACACTATTTTATTTTAGTTTAGATATATATTTTTATTGTTATTACTTGTATATTTATGATCCACATTCACATTTTTAACTCTTTTTCACTGCTAGTCGATTGTGCACTCTTATCGATTGAGTTATCGAGTGTTTTCAGTGATGTGAGCGGCCATGGTGACTATTTGAAAAACGATATTTTTTAATGAAATTTAACTGAAATTTTTGATATTTATGGGACACCCACTAAAACGTTCATTAAAACTCTATTTTATTTAAGTTTAGATATATTTTTATTGTTATTACTTGTATATCCTTATTCCTAGCACGGGTTTACGATCCACATTCACATTTTTAACACTTTTTTCTACGCTTTTTCTTTGCAAGTTATGCAAGTTGGTTTTGGTTTCCCAACATTAATATATAACTACAAATTGTTATTGTATATTAGTGTGTGGTATGCGGATATTTGTCTGGGTTTATGCGCGCGTGTGTGCTCCACCATTTCACTTAATACTAAAATATAAATAAGCTTGGTTTTGTTTTCTTCATAAATGCTATTCTTATTTATCATTTGGAAGCAAAGTTATTCATTCATTTTGCTCGGGGTTTAATAACAACAGTGTCTAAGAATAAACTAAATGAGATACAAAAGCGTACAATAAATAATAATAATAATTTGGAAAATAAATATTGAAAGACTGTTAATGAGGGGAAGAATTTCCTCAAACAAAAAATTATTTCGAGTGCGGCTCGAGGGTCAAAAAATTGCATTCAACAATAACTAATATTTTTAAAAAACGTTGGGATCCCTGTTCTTTCGAGGGATTCAGCGCTGGCTTACCATCTACGAGTAACAATATTAAAAGGTAAAGACTTATATGTTGATCTTACGTCTAAGGCGTAGACTTTAGGTGTAATTTTTTAATTTTACTATTTTGAAATGTGTTTTTTTTGTTTTGTTTTTTGGGCTAGCTCCTAACGTTGTATATTTCCTTTTTTCTTAGTGTGTTTTTAAGCTTGATAAGCCAAACACTTCAACTGTGGTCAGTTGCTATTTATTTTCGAAGACATTGCCATTTGATCAATTTCATTTTTAAAATAATAAATACAGAATTGAGTCAAAGACCTTAGAATAATAAGATGCCTAAGGCCAAGCCAGATGCAAAAAAGAAATGCCTTGGCTCTCATCTTGTTACTGTAAGGTCTTAAATTGAGTGTAGGGTTGGTCGATCGAAATATTGCACCATCTAATTTCGGACTTTCGCACTTTCTTCAGTTATTTCTTAGGTCTAATTATATTGTTAATACCAATTTTGTTACTTGACTCTAGAGCTCATGGTTTTAAGATTTACAATAAATCGAATTCGTTTCTATATTTAATATTTGATTCTGTGTTTTGTTTTGTTTTTTTTTTCGAGAGAAGGCATGGGTTATGAGCTAGCGATTTCCACGAAATACAGAGCCAGCAACATTTAGATATTTTTTCTTTTTTGTTTTTTGTATAAATAAGCTTATATAATTACTTAGAGAAGGGGGAGGGAGTGTGTGTGATGGGGATGAACAGAAGAGGGGGCAATGCTGACTTTAATACTATTTCTTGTCTAACAAACGCGCTCAATAAACAATTAACAATTAATACATTCCGATTTTATATATAAACTGCTAGACAACGCCGGGTAGAGTTTGGATTTGGCTTCGAATTGCGGATATAATTTCTTAGTAGAAATGCGGCGGCGGCAACGTTTGCGAGGGCAACGTCGACGGCTGCTGCTCCCATCAGACAACAGAATCCTTGCGTATCCTGGACAATTGTTAGCATGTTTTTGATGAAGACAAAACAACAAAGCATTGGTTAGTGGGATGGAGATTAGGTTGAGGGAATAGTAGAGTGATGCTTAAAACTGCTCTCGCACCACATATAGTTCTCAGTCTGAGGTGCCCGCATAACGCCCACACCGCCGCCCAGCCGGCGATAGTTCATGCAGCCGCACAGCCGCCATTGGTTCGTCTCCGGGTCATACACTTCGATGGTCTTTAGATAGGCAGACCCATCAAAGCCGCCCACGGCATAAAGCTGCCCATTTACCACGGCCAGGCCCACCTTAAAAGGGAGAGCATTATTTATAAGTTATAATAATTTAATAGTTTGCAACTTTAAGCGAATCTCGACTCACCCCGCTGCGTCGCGAGGTCATGGCCACGATGGGGCTCCAGGTGTTGGTCAGTGGATTGTAGCGTTCGGCGGACGAGAGCTCCATGCAATCGTCCCGCCCGCCTACGGCATAAATGTAGTTGTTGAACACGGCGCATCCCAGGTGCTTGCGCCGCGTGGACATCGGGCTAACGGCCACCCATTTGTTGTGTCTGTAAAATTGAATTTTTAGATTAAATTTAAGATTTCAACCTTTGTAAATAGTAAACCAACCTGGGATCGTATCGCTCAACGGTGTTTAAAGGACACTGGCCATCAGAGCCACCAATGGCATAGAGGAAGCCACCTAGGACGGCCACGGCCACACCCAATCGGCGGGTGGTCATCGGTGCCACCTTCGACCATTTGTTCTCCTTGGGATCGTAACGTTCCACGTGATTCAGGCACTGGACACCATCCTGGCCGCCCACCGCGTACAGGAAGCCATCGAGCACCGCCACACCGACGCTGGTGCGGCAGGAGGTGGTCGGTGCCACATCGCAGGACCATTGATTCGTTTGCGGATCATACCGCTCGATGCTGTTCAGGTAGCTCTGCCCGTCGTGGCCCCCAACCGCGTACAGCAGATCATTAAGGACGGCCACGCCCACGCCGCAGCGACGCTTGCTCATGGGAGCAACCATTTTCCAGTCATTGGTCTGAGGATCGAAACGCTCCACAGAGGCGATGGCATCGCCGGAGCACCAACCGCCGACGGCGAACAGCACTTCGCCGCGTCGCGTCGGTTTGCGGGGTCGAGTGCGGGGACCCTGCATTAGCGGCCGCTCCTGCGGCAGCAGCAGGTAGTTCTTGGCCTCATCCACTAGATCCCGGCAAGCCTCGTCGCTGCGCACCAGGAGATCGGAGCCCACAGTGCCGACAAGGAACTTTGGCGAGAGTAGGGGCAGACGGACGTGTTGGAGGACCTTTGAAAAAACCATAAAACTTTCATTAATTTGTTATTTTTAGATAATAAATAATGTCTCACTTGTGCCAGGTGCTGTCGCCTCTCGGCGACATTATACTTCAGCCAGGACATGACCGCATTGAAGACCTGCTCCTCGGAACGCACGTTTAGCTCGTCGCTGCAAATGATGTCCACCAGCTGGCCGACTGGTAGCAGCAGGAACTCCTCGCTCTCCATCACCTCCTGGAAATTGTGCTGCGTGAACTTGTCGGCGATGCGCAGGAGTTCGCGGCAGGAGTGTGTGTCGGCAAAGGCGCGAATGCCCAGACAGTTGGTGGGGTCCAGCTGCCGCTTGAGGAACTCGCAGCATATGTCCTGAATCTCAACCAATTGCAGCAGGCAGGCGGCTGGCAGGAGTGTCTGGACATTGGACTCCTCGACAATAATGTGGGCGGTGTAGCAGAAATCAATGAGCAGCTCCATGGCGTTCTCGTCAATGTCGCGTATGGTGACCTCGGTCTGGCGTGACTCCTCCAGCTCCCCGGTGAACATGGCACAGAAGTAGGAGCTGCAGGCGGACAATATCACTCGATGGGCGAATATCTTTCGCCCTCCCACGTTGAGCACGACGTCGCAGAGCTCCCGATGGCGCCGCAGCATATTGAGTTCCGTGAGTGTGACCTTCGGGTGCTTCTCCGAAGTGTGCGAGAGGCGGGCGGGCGACGGCGGTCGGTCGAGGCCTGTGGAACCGCCGCCAGAGGAGCCGCCGCCGCCGCCGCCTGCCGTGGAGTTAATGCCCGTTCCGCCCGTGATGGTGGGACCCCCGCTCCCGCCACCGGCACCGCCGCCCACACCGCCAGCGCCACCGGTGGAGCCCGGCAGGTCGCCCATTCTGTTCGCTGCTAAGCGCAGCGGGCCGGAAGCAACCCAACCCCACACGGCGTCTATCTGCGAGAATAATGCGAGAAGAAATGTTTTAATAATTATGGCATCTCTGTTTGAGTTAAACTAATTATCATGGAAAAACCTCATAACCAAATTATGAGATCAAAGCGATTGGGAAATCAGGGCAAACAGGAATTTATACTTTGCAGAAACAAAAGTTGCAGATAAGCAAAGTTTAGACTCATATAAATATGTTGATGAGACGTAGTTTTGATCAAAGGCCCTTTTAAGGCACAAAAAAAACAACTTCGATTAATTTCCTTTTCCTCCACCAACATAAGTACCGCCCACACACAGACACGCTATGTAACACACGCACGTTCCACTTGTACTCAAGAACACCCATAGACTTTGGGGTGGACCTTTAGTCAGCCTTTAATATGGCATATCACAGATAAATGTGATGCATTTATTTAAATGTATTAACTTCAATTAATCAATTTCAATAGGAATTTTAATTGGTTGGTTTTTTAAACCAACATGGGCGGATTAAGGTACACATTTATTTTTACAGCCAATCAGGTCCACCTTAACACGGAACAACACACACACACACTCGGGTAGATTTATGCTGATGCGATGTAGGTGTCCCAACCTTTGCGTCTCTGTTCTCCACGGATACAAAGCACGTCCACGGCCAGCTGCAGGCGGAAAATTTCGAAAATGCAATCTTGCTGCTGGCTTAGGGCGACCACATCGAAGATTTTCCTTGCGCCAAATGCACTTTTTTGCAGGAAAAACTCGGTTTTTTGTGGCCTGGAAAAGTCGAAACACACGGTACGAAGGTATTCAGTGTGACCATAAGTGTACCGTGTAAACATACCAAGAGGGTCTGCACAAAAAATACTAAATTATAATAAAAAATAAATATTAAAACAAACTATAAATAGCAAAGACCGTAATTAATTAATTCAATTATATACATTTGTCTGTTGAAAAAACAAAGAAGTAATGGCAACTTTCATTACATTTACTTATGTGTATTGTATTCACAGCTTTATTTTTTCCTCTACATTTACCAATAGTTCCTACGGCTTCTTATGACTGCTATATGATTATTTTTCGTTGTGCTTAGTATTTCAATTAAATTATGAACAATTTTGTTTTAATTATGTTTTTCGGACTAAAAACTCGTTTAATTTCGTAATGAAGCATTGACATGAAAAAAAAACGTTCGGGACTAAAATTCCTTATTGTTTTTAGATTTCTTGTAAAATAAAATAAGCTCTGATATCTTATGTAATATTTCCAATAAAATAAGTTATTTATGTCACAATTACAATTATTGGTAGAATATGATATTTGAATAAGTTTTTCTTCAAAATAAGAATTAATTTACTTTAAATAAGGAAAGGATTGTAGCCGAATGTAAATGTAGTAATGGAATAACCCCAACATTCAAAATGTTGAGATGTGTAGCAGTGGAAAACGGCTATAAACTGTGTATAAATGTAAATACTAAATAACTAAATATCGATAGGATTATTTGTATAGCCTTATGAACAAACGATAGATATATCGAATGTACTTGAATGATCGAATAAGAGGAATAAGGCATCGAGAACTTGGATGGAACACATCGTGAATAAAAACTTAAAAAGATCGTTACATATGTAACGATTAAAACTTTTCAAAAATTTTTCTTGACATAAAATATTAATTAAAAATATCGCTATTTCGATATTTGGGCAAAAAAAATATATCATCTTTAGAAAAATATCGATATATTGATACTTTGATATATTATCAACAACCCTAGTTTCTATACGCGACGCTAAATTTTCCAGAAGTTGCAAGGCCCATTAAATAGTGCAAAATAGTTACTAAATTTAAGTTCAGTGTAAATAGATATAAATCGGATCGCGACAATCTCTTGGGCAGCGAATTTGAAAGTGGAAAAATACGTGAATACGACAAGAAAAAAATATCGCACTGTGAGCGTGTATGCGTGCGTACTAAAGTGGAGCGCACACCGTGGATGGCTCTCCACAACAACACAACAGCAAAAATAAACACAGCAATAGCAACAGCAACAACAATAACTAATGCAGAAAAAGTTGAGAAAATCTCAGAAAGAGCGGAAGGCGAGAGAACAATAGCGAAAGCGTTAGAATGTAAAGCAATCGAAGCATTAAATAGAGTACAAGTACAGCAATTGCATTGGAAAATCAAATTCGTGCGACAAAAGCGGACGATTGCAGAAATTTTCGAAACTTGGCAGCCATATTTACTACAAAAACAACGCCGTTGTAAAAATACGTGACAAAACGCTTACACACGTTCATACACACCCACACACTCTCATACGCCAACCAGCGGACACACACACACACACACAAGCGCGTATTGAAGGAAAAGAAAACGAACGAGAGGATAGAGACAGAGCAGGAGAAGAAGAGAAAAAGAGACGCGAACGACGTGAATTAACAAACAAACAAGAAATATTTTTGCGAAAAAGACAAACACAAAAAATTCAATAAAGTGTATTACATAAACAAACAGAGCGTCTTCGATATTATGGAAATTGCGCCACTGATAAATAACGCCGTTGCTGTCGTCACAGCCTCTGCCGCCGTAGCTGCCTCTGCCTCGGCCAACGTCGGCAGCAGCAAGGAAAATGATAACGGTAAAGCGATGCTCCAATAGATTGATAAGCAAAACACAATAAACAATATGTATTACAGTGTGAATTTCCTACGACGCATATTCTTTAAAACTGAAAATCTTCACCCCACTCAACTGTCAATATTTATTTTTTTTTTTCACGGTGAATAGAAATCATTTCTTTTTTTTCTTTTCTTGTTGTATTCTTAATTGAAGAAATACAGTAAAATATAAGAAATTATGACATTTCCTCTTTTTTGTTGATAAATTTATATTTGAACTGGTTTTGTGTGAACCGTATTTTCGTTTACTTTAGCGAGGTCTGACTGTAATATAGTGCCATCGTTGCACCAACACACGCCCACGCCAACGAGTGTACGCGTAGATTGTGTGCATGTTGCAACACTTCAGCAGAGGTCGCTGAACTGCGTAGTGTTTTTTTTTCTGAATTGTTTTTAGAGGCCAAGCGAACGGGCATAGTAATAGTTTGTGCCTTTTGTCTTGTGTCTATTTGCCATTTGTTGTTGCGCAATTGGCAGCAGCAGCGCAGATCATTGGCCAGGCAGGCGACCGTTCAGCGATAGCGATTACTCAGCAGTTCGCAAGGTACTCCAATAGAAATTTTCTCAAATACGTAGACAGCCTGGCAACAACTAAGAAAATGCGGTATATTTAGCCACATTCAGTTGGTGCTTATCGAGAACGGGGTTGTGTTTACTTATTACGATAAAACCATAATAATTCTAATCAATGTGAGGGAGATATATATACACAGCTTTAAGAGTATAGTTTTTCAGTATTTTGCCGATATTTTACTCAGAAAGTCTCCGAAATCGGAGACATTTCGTACAATTGCACTGTTGTTTGACTTTATTTATAATAATAAACTTATCCAAAAGAAGATGGACAATGACAACTAATGCAATAACTTCAAAGAAGGTCAAGCATAAAAATATATTACCTTCATTTTCGCGTTCAAATTACTTTGGCTTTCGGGAAATACTTTTATTTTATTTTTTTACCTTGGCCACTTACCTTAAAGTGCTATTAGCTGAATTTTGAAGTGGCTTTGACTCTATCCAGGGTCATGGAAAAGTGAAATCAGACAAGAAATAGATATCTCAGCAGTTTTTTCTCAGTTCATTTTTGTATTATTTTTTTTTCTATCAGTTTCTTGTGGTGTCACTTGCTTATCTCTGTTTTCTTTTCTATTTCAAGTCAACAATCTGGCGCTGCTCGCTTCGTTGACTTTACAGAAAGTGCTGAATATCAACAATAACAATAACACTAGCCAGCACAAGAACAACAACAACCACAATCACAACAACAACAACAGCAATATCAACAAGCAACTCGAGCAACAAAAACAGCAGAAACAACGACGACACCTCGATAATAAGAACGAGAATGATGTATTGAATCAATTGCTTAAAACTGGAGCTGTTTTCACCAAAACCGCCACCCAACCCACGGCGCCCATAGCGATTGAGAAAAGGAAGGTGTCGCAACAGCAACATCAGCAGTATGCCCAGCAGCAGCAGCATCAGCAGCAAGCGAATCATCATCATCATCATCATCAGCAGCAGCAACAGCAATTCAGCGCACAGAAGCAACGCCTCAACTCATCCATATCATCGACCCACTCATCGACATCAACCAACTCCTCGTACGGCAGCAGCTCCTCGGAAGATGCGGCAGCAGCAGCCACATCAGCAATTTCAGCGAGTTTGGCAACATCAAAAGCAACCAACACGAAGGCGTCCAGCATTAAATTGCCAGAGAAATCAAAAATTCCGTCCGATATACTTGATGATCTGGCCAGTCGGTTCATAATCAATGTACCGGACATGGAGCTAAATAATTTAATTCGAATCTGTTTCCAAGTGGAGCTGGCCCATTGGTTCTACTTGGATTTCTTTTGTGCCCCCGAAGAGAGCGGCGGTGGTGGGGGAATGGACGGGGAAGCAGCGACGACCCCCAAGTCTTCTGTCCAGCGAAAGTTGCCAACGGTGGGCATTAAGCAGTTTGCCATGCAGTTGTTCCAAGTGAGTCCTAGGCCCAAAGAATCTCTTTCTCTCTATCTAAACACCGATTATGTATTTTCCGCGCAGCACATTCCCTTTTTGAACAAGCACCATGGCACCGTGGATCAAATTCTGGACGAGTGGAAGAACTACAAGCTGTCGGTGCCCACATATGGAGCTATTTTGGTATCCGAGGACCACAATTATTGCTTGCTAGTGCAGTCGTATTTCGCACGCAACTCCTGGGGCTTTCCCAAGGGCAAGATAAACGAGCACGAGGATCCGGCGCACTGTGCTACAAGAGAGGTGATGATGCAGGAAATACTTTTTAAATAATTGTAACAACAATTAAAATATATGTTTTACTCAGGTTTATGAGGAGACTGGCTTTGACATCACCGACAACATTGATGAAAATGATTACATTGAGGCTTTTATCAATTACCAGTACACGCGGCTTTACGTAGTGCGCAACATACCGCTGGACACACCGTTTGCACCTCGCACCCGCAACGAGATCAAATGCTGCGACTGGTTCCGTATCGATGCTCTGCCGGTGAACAAGAACGATGCCATATCGAAGGCCAAGCTGGGCAAAAACTCCAACTCTTTCTTCATGATCATACCGTTTGTGAAGCGCCTGAAGAAGGTGGTGAACGATCGCAAGGCTGGCATCGAGCCACGTCGTCGCAAATGCTCCGGCCAGCACTCGCCGACTGCCGGCGCCTCGCCCACAAATTGCGGCGGCAGCAGCTGCAAAAAGGATATGGCAGCGGTGCGGAATGCATCGCGTCGCCAGCGTCACAAGTCCATGGGCGATTTGGATGGCGTAAAGTTGAATAATCTCAATGGCAAGGCGGGTCCAGCAGCAGCCGCTCCCGCCACAGTCGGCGGCGCAGCCATCAACTCAATGAACATTTGCAATAGCAATGGGAAACGCAATAAACAAAATGCGGCTGCGGGCAGCAATCAAACGACGCCACTATCAACAACAAATGGAGGAGGAGGAGGAGCAGGAGTCGTCGGAGGAGGTGCCACAATATCATCGAAGCGTCAGCTGTTCCATAGCCAAAGTCAGAACGATGCACAGCAGTCGGCAAGCACAGAAAAGGTGAGATTTGCAAGTTATTTGTTGTATTTTTTATATTTTTTGTTTACTTTTTACGTTTATTTATTGTTTAAGTTTGTTTATTATAAATTTTATGTTTATATTCTTTTGCAGATTGTCAGCTCTTTTGATTTGATACGCAAGGAGAAGCAGCTACAACAAAGGGCAGCCAAAGCACTAAAGCAGCAACAGCTGCAGCAGCAGCAACAACAGCAGCAGCAGCAACCACAACAGCGATCGCGCACAAAGTCCCAGAGTGATAAGCAGCCGCATGTAAGGATTCTGGGACAACAACAGCAACCTACAACAGGCGTGGATTTGATAGCCATGCTATCGGCCGCAGCAGCAGCAGCTCAAAAGAATCCAAAGAACGAGCAGCAGCAGCAGTCGCAGCAACGTCCAAGACCAGCTTCAGTGTCGCTGAACTTTGGCGGAGGAGGAGCAGCACCAACCGCTGCCGATGCCCAGGGCGACATGCACAAGCTGCAGCGCATGGCTTCAGGCACAAATTTAAGGATTCTACAGCGGGCACAGTCGCAGCAACCGCAGCACCAGCAACAACAGCAGCAACATCAGCAGCCTCAGCTGGGTGGTGGCGTTGACTTTACGCCCAATTTTAATTCGTGGACGAATTTCTCATTCACCAAGAACTTTATAGCAAATGTGTTTTGCTAAAAACCTTTCTTTCCTTTCCTTTCAAATTCTCAAGTTATGCATAAGCAAAGGTTACAGGGGAAAACTCTGTGTGCGCGCATTAGGGAACCGAAAGAAACTTTGGAGACTTGCCAATGAATATGAGAAAACATGCCGAATTGCATTTAAAAGGTTCATTTAACACTCGACAACTAAACTACCAACACTTGATAGACCATTAATCGTGTCTAGTCCTAGGCTTTGGAGACTACAACATATATTGTATAAAAAGTTAAGTTTCCTGATCTCTAAGCTGGAGATTTGACTTCTTCCCCCAACCCACACATATTCTCAAAAATCGATGAGACATTTTTTTAATATGACAAACGAGAAAAGCGATTTTCATACCAAAAAAAAAAAGAACGCGAGTCTTCCGCTCAGCTCAGCACCTGTAAAGTTATATTTTGTATAAACACTGAAAGCCAACAAGGTTCCACTTTAACATCAAAGTGAGAAGGCGAACAGAGATTGAGTAATAATAATGCTACAATTCTTTGGGTATTAAACAAACAAGTGTTTAATTATCGCGCCGTTTAAATGTATTTTTAGAGCAAAAAAAAAACCCAACAAACTAAATCTAAACTTAACTTAAAGCGTAGCTTTAACACAAGGCCCGAAAACGGAAAGCTTTCTGCGGGTCAAGATGAGATGGAAAATTTTCAGGGCTGTTTTACTTACTGCCCGCCCCCCACCTACGAATGATAGAATGAGGAGAGAGAGAGATGTGTAAGAGAGAATACAAAATAATAACAATGTAAATAATTAAATTGTGATATAGTGTATTTCTTAGCACAATTGTGATCTTAAAAAAAAAAAACGGCTGGCAACTACAAACAAAACTTTTATAAGCATAAAAACAACAACATTTTAATCAATCAATCATAAAATAAAAATAAAAAATGTCCCGAAAATTGAGATCCAATATCAGGCATATCTTCAGCAGCAAAAACAGTAGAGATAACAAAAGAACAACATTTAACGAATTTAAATTAGTTTAAAATTGAATTTAAAATTGCCTAAAAATGATAATGATTTGTATTGTAGAGAAAAGCGTATTTGAGCCATTTGTAAATTTTACGATAAACCAGAGACGGACGAAGAAGTACGTAAATATATATTTTTGTGAGCCACTAGTGCGTAAGGAAGAGAGCCTTTAAGAAATGTTAAGTCTTTTTTGATAGAACTCCTTAAGGGTGTTTTTCTACCACCAAGCCAAGTTTCCTATAATTCGTAAGCATGTCGAAGCATGTCGCGTTTTCTGCTGTGTGTAGTCTCCAATGTTTCCAGCAAAGTCTCCAAAGCAGAGTTGCCTATTTAGCGTAAAGTTATGTTATATCTTTAGACTCTAAGCAGGAATAAGCAAAGTCTCCAAAGGTCTCCAAGAAAAACATAAACAAAAGAGGTTCCCCTGTAACTTTGCCTTTTTGCATACAATTCGATCATCTTTTTTAATCTTAATCAAAATCAGATGAAGAAATTTTGCATTTGCATTTGCTTTAAATCTTTTACTACTGACTTTTAAAGCTTTTTGAAAAGCCATATTAATTTTTATGTTACATAATAACTGAACTGCAAATTTTGTTTTAAACATTTCTCTTTTTAATTTGGATTCGGATTACTTTCTATCTTATTAACGAACTTATTTTTGGAAACTTTAATCCGATTCCCCACCTCTCTGCCTCAGACAAATGTCCAATGAAATTAACTCAATCAATTTGGAAACAATTTTAATCATTTAACTCTTCAGCTTCAGCTCTTTATTGTAAATTAAAAAATTTCCTTTGACATTTGTCTGTGCCAAATAAAAAAAAACAACAACAACAAAGAAACATCAAACTTATCCAGCAAGCAATGAATATCAAATTAGAAACAAGAACAGCATTGTTACAGCTTGAAAACTACAAAAAATTAAACCCAAAACAAAAATATATTGTACAATTTTGTTGTGAACAAAAAGAATCAAAACGAAACCAAAATTAAATCAAAACCGATGCCTAATCTGTTGAATCCTAATTAGCTTCAAACCCCAAAAAATACAATATTAGAGTTCATCCACTTCCACACGCCAAAGACCTTATAATAACAAGATGCATAACGCCCATACATTTAAACTGTAAGAATTGGCTTTTAAACAACAAAGCCTGGAGCTAGAACGATCTATTTGACTGCAAACAAAATCTTTAAGCGTTACTTATCTTTTTATTACAAGTTCTTTGCTTACACCCATAAAAATAGCAATACATCAATTGCGTTGGTAATAAACAATCATCGACACACAAATAAGTTAATTTAAGTGAACTTTGGATGCGATTCAAATCTTGCCATCAGTTGATTGTCCGAATACTCGCTCCAAGCTACAAATTTTCTATGCATTTTAATCATTGTATCGACAAAAAGAAAAACAAAACAAAAATGTGAAGAAATCTTTCAAAACGTCCAAGAACTAAGAAAAATATGGGTTGAATCTGCACAAGAATAGATTTGCTCGAAATTAAATTTAAAATCCGCTGAAATTAAAGCGAAATGGCAGGTTGAGTAAATCTATTCTTGATCATAAAATATCAAAAATACAATTTGTAGAATTTAATGCCAAAACAAAACAAAAAACTTGACTCTCCCTGAACCATGAACAACAATTGTAACGTAATAATTATCAGATACCTATAATTTCAGTCAAAAATATATATTTCCAATATTTTCAGTCCCCCCAACATTTCCGGCAATAAATTGATGTACCCCAGTTTAAATGAGTAATTTTATTATTATTTTCAAAAATCTGGGTAATGGAAATAATCCCTTGATTATTTCTAGGGATGTTTTCTAAGGAATCATTGATAAAATATCGATTTCCGGCAATAAATTGATGTACCCAGTTTAAATGAGTAATTTTATTATTATTTTCAAAATTCTGGATAATAGAAACGATCCCTCGATTATTTCTAGGGCTGCTTTCCAAGGAATCATTAAAATAATATCGATTTCCGGCAATAAATTGATGTACCCCAGTTTAAATGAGTCATTTTATTATTTTTAAAATTCTGGGTAATAGTCCCTCGATTATTTTTAGGGCTGCTTTCCAAGGAATCATTGAAACAATATCGATTTCCGGCAATAAATTTATGTATCCCAGTTTAAATGGGTAATTTCATTATTATTTTCAAAATTCTGGATAATAGAAATGATCCCTCGATTATTTCTAGGGTTGTTTTCTAAGGAATCATTGATAAAATATCGATTTATCGATCCACACAGACTCCCCAATCGACAAGTAATTTGTTTGCATTTTGTAATATTCAAGTTTAAACTTCAAAATTAAACTTCTAATTCCTTTTTTTTCGGCATCCAAGATAATTCTATTGTCTTACATAACCGACAAACTTTAGTCCTAACTTTAGTTATTTATATTGTAATTACAATCTTAGATTAATGTTTAATTATTTTCAAAAACATTTATGTATCTACCCTTCCGAAATACGATCTGCTTGGGCAAGCTGATGAACTCTCCGTCTGGATTGACCTTTATTCGCTCGACTGGTTTCTGCTCCTCCAACTGGCCCTGCACGACGCGCCTCGTGTACGGAACCTTGCGAATATCCGGATGCACACGCTGGGTGGGATCCAG
Organism: Drosophila burlai; assembly: GCA_008042655.1. NCBI lineage: Eukaryota > Metazoa > Arthropoda > Insecta > Diptera > Drosophilidae > Drosophila > Drosophila burlai. The sequence continues at coordinate 14,040 of VNJT01001420.1, read as the reverse complement.
CTCCATGAACTTGCCATCCTGCTCGAACTTTGCCTGATTGTAGTGGGAGCGCAGGTGGCGCATGTAGTTGCCGGGAACGGTGGTGACATTACATCCCACATATGGGCACTTGTGGCTCAGGGCCTTGTGCCAGTTGATGTGCTTCACGTATCGCTTCCACACCCGGAACCGTCGCGTGCAATTCGGATAGCTGCAGTTGTACATGTCGACTGGCGGATTGACAGGTTTGTGGAACCTCAAGTGCTTCTGGAAGGGTCCGTAGTACTTGAAGTGCATGTTGCACGATGGACACGCGTACTCTAGGGAACTGTGCACGCTGCTATCGTGCCGGATAATGTCGGAAAAACGGGCGAACGTTTCGTCGCACTTCAGACAACGGAAATCGATGTCCCGGTGCCGTGTTAAAGGTTTTACATGATCCTCTGCTTCCTCGTGATCTGCCAGTTGCTTTGGCTTGTTAAAACTCGCTCCACACGTGCCACAGAAGTAGGTGGGACTCTTGCGGGTCATGGGATTGTGACTCCGAATCTGAAGCATATTATCGTACGCCTGATCGCAGCAGGTGCACATCAATCTGGTGGTCTTGGTTTTATCCTTAAACAATCTTGCGATTACCATTCCATCCTGTGCGATGGCCACGCAGAAAAAATCAGGCATCAATTCGGAGCCTCCCAGACCTTCCTTTTGAGGAGTTTCTTCCGTTTCCGTTTCCTCTTTGTCTTCTGGGATGTCCATACCATCCTTTTGTGGCGATTCCATTTCCTCATCTTCTGAGGATGAGGACGGATCCTCTAGTTTGACCTGGAACGCCTTAGAGTCGTCTATTTCCAGTGGTTGCTCCTGCAGTCCCTCCTGGGCCTTGCTCCATTTCTTAAGAGATTCGCTTATGTGCAAAACCCCCTCGAAACACGCTTGGCAAATGCAGGAGCTCTCTCCCAGGATGGAGACCTAGGGATGGGGAAGGTATCTTTGTAGCATCATACATTCATATGTACATATTCATATTCCAACTTACATCAATTTTGTAGCATTCGAAGAGTCTCTGTAGCAGTTTGTTGACTGCCTTATACATGGGCTTCTCAAGATCGACCTCCATCGCCTGGTCCTCCCGGCACAAATTGCACCGTTGCTCCTCCGACATGTTTTAAGATTTTTTCCAATTATTTTTGGTTTGATGAAAAATTGGAGCTGGAAAATAATCAATGATTTTATCGATTACACAAATTCGATACTATCGATGAGACGATTAACAAATAAATATCGAGGCATCTTTAAAATATCGATAAATGTAAATAATCGATTAGTATCGAATGGTTTCCTATAATTTTTGAATTAAAGTAAACATTTTGTTTTTTTAAGTTTTCGATGAAGAAATGATCGATTTTATATACATATGAATTCAAATGACGATCTATCATTTACAGCCTGAAAATTTCCTGTTGAAAATTTATCGATACTAATTTATCTAACCAATTTCGCAATTGTCAAAAGTATCGATAACTATTTCGTTTTAAAAATCGAATAGCAAAGAAATAGAAAACCCCCGCCCATTTAATTAGTACTTTAAAATCATTATTATATTTACATTCTAAGCTTTTTTTTATTTTTTGCACCGCTATCCATTCCGACTTTACGCGGTGCTTGCGTTGCCAGGTGAGTCCTTAAGTGCTGGTCGTGATTCATTGGCTCCATTATGACATTACAACCGTTTATGGGACACCGGGACCTGCGGTTCTTGTGCCAGGCCAGGTGCTTTTTATAATCGGGCAGCAATCGAAATCGATAAGGGCATTTCAGATATCGGCACACGTAGGTTTGGTGCTTTAGCAGGTGCTTTTGGAAGGCTTTGCGGGACTCGTAGGACACCTGGCACTTGTGACATCTAAGGGAAGACCTATCGTGGCCTTCGTTCTCGTGCCTGATAGCGTCACTTAGTTGCTTGCTCCTCGTGCCGCACTTCAGGCACCGCATGACCATGGCCTTGGTCTTCGGCATGGAGTGTCTCTTTATCTTCTCGTGTATCTTTAATTCGAAATGGCTTGGGTAAATGGCCTCGCATACGCCGCACCAGAACTCGGGATGTGCACGGGTTACAGCAGCGTGCTTTTGGATATCAGACAAGGTGGCAAACAACTTGTTGCAGCAGGTGCACAGCATCCGAATGTTTTTATCCTTGGTTTTGTCTTTAAACAGAATGGTTAAGGCCAAACCATCGGGTCCTAGGCACACGCAGAAGAAGTTCTCAAGACTCGATCTCCAGTCCGTATCAACTTCCTCTGTTGACATATCCTCATCACCATCTTGGGAGCTTTCTTCTTCGTCATCACCGTCATCGGAGGATACATCTTCTATTAAATCCTCAGCATTCTCTATAAATTCCACGTCGTCCGTTTGGGATTCTTTATCCTTTGTGCATAAGAAACTATCTATTTGCTGAGGCTCCACTTGAATCTCCGAGAACTGAGCGTCGGAGTCGGGCTCCAACTTGACTTGAAATATCTTGGAATCATCTATGTCCAAGGGGCTTGCCTTTAGCACTTCCTGGGCTTTGCTCCATTTCTCGAGGGTTTTGCTCATTTGTAAAACTACGTCGAAGCACTGTTCGCAAGTGCATACTCTTTCTTTCAGGATGGACGCCTATAAAAAAGGATGATACATAATACTACGATCTTTAGGAGGTAAACTTTAGGCTCACATCAATTTGGTAGCACTTCAAGAGCTTTTGGAGCAGTTTGAAGCTGGCCGCCTCAACTTTGAGACCTACATTTATAGCGATATTATCCTGGCACAATTTACAAAGACCATTATCTGACATTTTGCAGGAGCTTCTATTTTATTTTTGCAGCACCCAAAAATATACGCAGTATGACCGCACCGATGACAATACAAAATACTATCCGCATCCAAGAATAAATACCACAAAATACCATTTCAGTCTCAAGAAATACCATTAAAATACCAATTTTAAATAGTATTTTTAAACAAATCTGCATCAACTTCCGAAAATCTCTGCAGCGATTTTTGCTTTCGTAAATATCGTTAAATAACAGACGAAAGACATTTTTGAATCATATGTATATATATTCTTCTCAATAGTCGATCTTATACTTATTTTAGCAAAACTTAAAAAATTGAATTGTTTTTTTATTGCAAACTAAATGTGATGGTTTTTTAACCTGATAAAAAAAGCTTACAAATTACAAATTAACAAATTTTGGACTTCATTCTGATCTATTTCACATTCGGCTTTCTGTTTAAATTGCAAAACTGCAAGGGATATACCCTTCGCCTCCCTTTATCTTAATTTTTTGTTTCTATTTTCCGATTCTATGATAACTTACTACCTTATTGATAAGACTTGTAAATTTAAGTAGTCATTTTTGTTCGATTATTCAGTAATCCTATCATTGGCATGCTGGGAATACTTCTGCATTGTCCGATCGATTTCTGCATCGCAAAGGCATATCTTTGCCTAAAGGCACCTACAAAACATATAATATTTTTTAATTACTACAAAATATACTCAAAAGTAAATCTCACCTCTAAGTACCGACGTGACAAGCATATCCCTAACACACAGTTTTTGACTTGCTCCCTCGCCAGCAAAATTGACCAGCAACTTCGCTTAGACGGCAAAATGATGTTGGACCTTATATCTCAACAAACATCGCTCCTTAGAGATTTCATCTCTGAGTAAATTTGTATCCCTAGAATTATAAGGACATATTTTGATAAAATAAGTAAAAAATATTAATGCGATTACTAAAATGGTTTGCATTTTCTTACCAGTTATTTTGGGTTGTTGGTGAAGTCCGGTCAGTAAAACCCTGAGTTTCTTGCGAATTGAAGATATTCCCTTCTCCTAAGTTCGACTACAATAATAGAATTTCACTCGATTTTTGCTGTGCGTTCTCAGGTGCTGTACGTGTTCGCCCGGCTTCAAGATGCTGGTGCAACCTGGGACGGGACAGCGGCTAGCAATGCGCTTGTGCAGGTTCAGGTGTTTTAGATACAGTTCCCAGTGTTCAAACCTTTGCTGGCAATGGGGATAGCAACATACGTGGTTCTTGTGCTTCCACTCATGCTTCGCTAGGGATATGCAGGAATCGAAGGACATGCTGCACTTCTTGCAATCAAAGGACACTTTGTCGTGGCAAGTGTTCTGATGTTTGATTGCGTTTTTAAACTGTGTGCTTATCTTGTCGCATTTAAGGCACCTGATGACTACGTTTAAGTTCGCTAACTGGTGTTTCTTGTATTTTTCATGAAATTCTAGTTCCGTGATGGTCGGGAAATGTATGCCACATAAGCGGCACCAATACTCTGGATGAACACGGCTCACCAAACTGTGGTTCTGTATGATGGACACATTGGCAAACACCTTGTTGCAGCAAGTGCATAGGATCCGAATGTTCCTCTGTGGGGTCTTGTCCTTGAACAACCCACCTAATGCCAATCCATCCTGTCTTAGGCACACGCAAAAGAATTCGTGCGGTGTCAACCTCCAATCCACAGGTTCTGTAGATTTTTCTTGAATCTGCTCGATTCCGAATAGTTCCTCATAAACTTTGGCGGAAACTTCCTCAGAGCGATTGGCAGAGGGACCCTCCGCAAATAATTCGACGTTCTCTTTTTGGGGCTCTTCCTCGTCGATAAATTCAACGTCTTCTGTTTGGGGTTCTTCCTCGTCGAGAAATTCCAAATCTTCATCGTCGAGAAATTTGAGGTCATTCGAGTTAGAGGTTTCCTCCACTTCCAAGGTATCCTCTGGTGGGAATTCAGCATCATCATTTTCATCCCATAAAGCCTCTGACTCCTTCTTGACAGAAATCACCGCGTGGTGGTCTGAGTCCAGGAGACAGGCGGTCTTCTGTAGGACCTTCTGGGCATTGCTCCATTTCTGAAGTTGTTCGCTTATTTGTAGAACCCCCTCGAAGCACGGTTTGCAGGTGGAAGGGCTTCCTCCCAGGACGGAGACCTATTAAATGGAAGGTGTAATTACAGCGTCCTATAAAAGATAGTTTTAGAACAAACATCTATGTTGTAGCAATCGAAAAGCCTTTGCAGCAGGTTGTTGGCAGATTTATACAATGCCTTCTCAAGGTCGACCTCATGGGGACGGTCCGCCTGGCACAACTTGCAAAGTTTGTCATCCGCCATTTGACACTTTCTTAAATATATTAGTAAATTTTAAAGAAAATATGTTGAGCAAGAGATGTCCAAAGACATCGATAATTTAATGTTTTCTATTTTTATATTTCATCGCCAAAGCGATGGTTCCCAATATATCGATAGATGTTGATCTTTTAAAGAAGTTTCAATCCGATATCCAAAACATTACGACTAGTTTCCGCTAAAACGAACAGAAGGACATGGCAAAGGTATAGTACTTTGCAAGGGCTTTCGTGAACTTAAGAAAAATAAACAAAGTGTATTTAATTCATTTAATTTGATCTTTAAATTGTTTACGATACATCTCTTTAAAACCCGATTCGATAGTCAACCAAAGCCAGATGGAATTGTTGTTATCGATGTCGCAATCGATGTCGCCTCAGCTCTAGTTCAAGAACGCAAACTACAACAAGAAGTTTTCCCATCCGTGTGACGTGAAAAGTGCATAAGTTTGTTCAAATTAGTTTAAGTCTAATTTATTAGCCAAACAAATAAAGCCATGGTAGGTAAACGCATAGTTGTCGAGCGAAAAGAATTGTTTAATTGCTGACGAAGTGCCTGTTTTTGTGTTTTCGCCGCACGTTACGTGTGTGTTAGTGTGTGCGTGTTAAAAAAAAGCGGTCGCCGCGTCACAATACAAAATTGTGTGTTCGATTTTTCCCAATATCCTTTTTCTACGATTCCTAATTGAAATTCGCATTTTTCCCGATCCCTGTGGCCCGTTGTGAATGTGACGAACCTGGCGTAGTCGTTTGCGGAAAAGATAACGAGTTTGCTGGCACGGCCGAACCAACAAGATCCAGTCGGACCGGAGCAGCCCTGGTACCTTAAATATGGAAGTCGACTGCTGGGAATTGTGGCCGCTTTCTGTGAGTATGATATTTTAAAAGCCAAATCCGCAGCTCTTCACCCGCAGCTTAACCCCTTTGCACAGTTAGCGAAGCTGGCGAAAAACCGCCGTGACATTGGGCGGTCCAAAAATATTTGGCATCGATTTTTGTGTACCACTCGTTGTTGTTGCTGTTATCTATTCGTAGGTGTGTGAGTGTGTGTACGCACGCTCTCTGACATTGATAAAGGCAAAGAGAGGAGACAGAAGGTGAAGACAAAAAGGATACAGAAATTTGTACGGAAATGTGTGTTAATGTATATGTAGGGGAGCTTTTCTGTGTCAAGTTTGGCGCTTTGTTTTTTGTTTTATTTTTCTTTCTCGTGCTGCATATCAATAGAAATTCTGTATGGTACATTCTCTTATAATTCGCATTGCCTTTTGTTTTATCAGCATCGCTGTCTCTCTTTCCTTTTTTTTTTATAAACTTTAGTAATGCTTGAATGCGCATTTTCTTTGTTATGCGTTCTCATTTAACCTTAACCCTTGGTATGCCCCACGTGTCAATCGAATCTAGTATCTGTAACACGCAAAGTTACTATTGCATTTTCTCCCAGCTGATTTCATTATTTCATCACAATACTATGAGATAGCGTTATTGTTTATAATGACATTAAACTACACTTTATTAAGATGAATTATAGATTATATAAAAATAAACAATATAAATTAATAAAGGGACGTTATTTAATCTTTCTGCTGAAGTAACCTTGGGGTTAATTCAGACTTTAGCTGTTCTTTATCGCTATTATTTCCGATTTGTGTTTTAATTTATTTTATATTCCCTTGAAATCATATTCAGAGAATATTTTAGCTCTTATATTAACTATATTTCTACATTTCATATTTAAAGTCTTATAATCTTCCAGTTAATTTATATCAGGAGCGCCAATTTCAGTTCGACATTAAAATATTTACAGGGTTAAAACATTTCTTTTTTGAATGCCTGTTATATATTTCTTTCTCAATGGCGTGTTTCTTGCCTCCCTGCATTCGCATCTTTTGTTGTTAAATTTCCCGGAGACTTTTTTATTCACTTGTGGGGAAATGGAGAAATAGCAATTGTTGCCCAACAAATAAACACCATCCACTTAAAATCAATATAAATAGCCTGTATAGCTCAATTAAGGGAGAAAACTCACTCGTGCGGCTTCCACAATGAACCGGTTGTGTTTGGGTAAAATAAAACCAAAAGTCTATGATTAATAAACAATTTTATAGCCGGTCTCCGCAGAGCACAACGACTTCTTCCCCCCAAGCTGGCTTTACGAACCGCATTAACCTCAAACCCAAGATCGGATTTCGCAAAAGGAAACATGAATCTGAGAGTCAAATATAAAGTTAAGCTGAAGGCGTACCTTAAAAATTAAAGTTTTTATTTTTAAGATAATTTAGGTCTCACTCGTGATCGTTTAGAATAATTTCTCTCGCCACTTTTATCCAATTATCACGTCCAGACATTTATCTATATCTAGCTTAAAGTCGTACGTATAGTATGTGTTGTTTACTCTTTGCTTATGCTTTTATCATTGCCCAAAAGCAGCTGATAAAATATTTTAATGTAATTGACTTCAACACCCTTCTAACTTTATCAACAAAAATGTAGAGCATTCGCTCCATTAATGTCTAGTAACAAATTTGCTCAACTGTTTTCCCCGCTAGTTGTTACGCTTCTGTGACTTTCTTTGTTGTTCATTTCTGAATAAAAGTTGAAAAGTTGTGGACACATTAAAAGTAAAAAATTGGCATACACATGAGTCAGAGAGCTGTTGATTAGATTGCGTATTCGAATGTTTTTACTTCTTATATGGAGCTTGCGGATGAGATAATAGGTCTCGGGGGCGTATTTGATTAAAATTTTTTCGCCTGTCCCCCGGGGGTCACTGCTTCATGATTTCAGCATAATGGCAACGCCCTAGTAATGATTAATAATTATTAATTAAAACATATTATTCGTCGAAAAACCAATTCCAAGTTTTAAATTCTTATTGTTTATACTTTCAGTTGCCATACTCTTCGGCCTTTGGAATGTGCTCTCCATTATCACACTCAGCGTATCATGTCTGGTGGCGGGCATCATACAAATGGTGGCAGGGTTCGTGGTGATGGTGCTGGAAGCGCCCTGCTGCTTCGTCTGCATCGAGAAGGCCAACGTGATCGCGGATCAGGTGGACTCCAAGCCCATGTACTTCCGGGCTGGACTCTACATTGCGTGAGTGATTAATTAAATGGATAATACTAAGAAATTTCTTTATTAAATGTACATTTGTAACTTCATTTACAGCATGGCCATTCCGCCCATTTTCATGTGCTTTGGATTGGCCAGCTTATTTGGCAGTGGCCTGATCTTCGCCACCGGCGTGGTCTACGGAATGATGGCGTTAGGCAAGAAGTGAGTTTGGTTAACCTTTGAATCTTGGGAAAAGAATAAGTCGGCATACGAGTTCAGAAAAGCGTTTCGAAATCGGTTTCAATTATTAAATAATTAATATTAAAAGTATTTCAGTATTTCGCTTCTCTGAACTCCCAACCGATTTTTATTCCAAGTCTGGGAATAAGTTTAGTTGCTAAGCGAGTGGAGGAGGAGCAACAAGCGATTAAAAGTTGGCCCAAGCTTTGCCCTTTTTTGCTAATCGAAACCAAACTGTTTTCTCTATATTCCCACAATGTGCTTGCCACTACTGTGAAAACGCTTTAAAAAAACGAATCTGTATAAAATAATGTGTAGAGCTTCTCGGGAGGACATGGCCGCCGCTGCCACATCGCCCACACAGATGGCCGGCAGTCAGGCGGGCGGGCAGATGCAGATGGGCGGCGATCAGCATATCACACTCATGGAAGATCCCGACGTTTGGCGCCCCACATAAATGCCTAGCCGAGCGATTAGTAACTGCCAAAACCACAACAACTCTCACACTCCCAGATACAGATACAGATACTCAGATACTACTACACCCACACCCACACAACTAGAAATGCAAACGATGCAGCAAACAAATATTTTACGGCGCCTAGTTTTTAGTGTTCGTTCCAAGGAATATTGTGTGACTAGGAGAAGGAGAGTCAATAGGCGTTTGTAGGAGTGCATCAGAGATCAGAAAATAGTATACAGAACACCCCACCAATTACAAAGGGAAATTAAAGAAAGGAAATTCTCATTATTGTTGAAACAAAAGCAAAAAGACAGCGAGAGAGAGAAAGTTTTAAGTAATCAACGTGTTTTTTGGGCCAATGCATTTTCGTCATTCGTCCCCTTTTGCATGCAGGTCATAATTCATGTATTCCAATTTTTTAATGTCTTTCGTCGAGCGGTTGGTGTTGTTGAAAACTACAGTTAAATATATATAAATTATATGCCTAGAGAAAATACTGATACGAAAAAATAACGTAATACACATGCCAGACTCAACAGCAAGCGTATATTTTTAGTGAGAAACTATATTTGAAAGCTAACCGAATGCAAGAAGAACCTATAAGAGTAACCACAGCTTCCACACAAACACACCACGACACTAGCAAACACACACACAGCTAAGGGTACTAAAAAGCAAATAATATAATACGGAAGAAAACCTAGAGCAATATGTACAACTCAGAAAGTATTAACTTTATATGCTTTGCTTCGATGTAAACCATACAATTAAATGTTAAACGTTGTTTGAGAATTGATTTTGCTCTCAGGATAGTCAACAAATTGAAATTGAACATAATCAAGCATTATACCAGAGTAAATATACAAATCAGATATACAACAAGTTGAGGATTAATAGCTCTATATTTTTTAAATGTTGTGAAACCAGAATCAATTTCAATTTAAAATCATTATTATTATTAATATTATTATTTGGTTATTAGGTTACATTCTCACACGGGCTTCTTATAATTTCTCGTTCACTAAAAATATATACTTATTTATATTTTTTGTCCGCCTAAGTTAAGTTTAAGTATTTATTCCAAAAGGTTTTTACTTTGAAAGTCTGAAAGAAAATCATATTTGAGATATGTTTTTGAACTTCCTTCAATAACCATTCCAAGCTCTGTTTTTTTTTGTTGTATTTATTTATTGCATTATTTATTTGTCTTAAGCTTAAGTTTTATATTATTAAAAAGAATACTCGCATGAACTTGTTATGAAATAGCCTTCGCCAGCAACTGAGAATCTCACCTGAATTATAAACTATAATGAAATCAAATAAATTTTGTTGAAATTTGTTAATCGATGAACGCAACACTAAAAATGAAACCATGTAAAATATTTTGTTTACCTTGGACTAAGCATAATTCCAAAAAAATATCAAAGACTTTGTAAATGCCACATGAAGTAAAAACAGAAAGAGAACCGTTTAAAACCCAAGTACAACCAACGACGGCCAACAATATACGATTTGCGCCAAGAACATCTCGTTAACGACTTTGCTGCGTCGCCGAGATCGCTAAAGGCAAATAAATTTTGAGTTTTCCTTAGCTGTAATCACTTAAGATTTGTATTCTCTAGAGTGCCTTGCTATTTGTACGCTATTTTTTTGTAGACATACATTTTCTAAGTAGAATTTAAGAGTATTTTCAGTAGATCCATTCCCAATTTTATATTAAATATTGGACTTGATAGTTTTGTACATTTTGATGAAAAATATACATAGCTTTGATTTATGCCCGTAGATCCCTAGTTTTTGTCTTCAACTCAAAGTAGTATATTGTTTTTTATATTTTTTTGTGCCACAAGTGGCATCTTGGTCTAAATCTGGTAGTTATGTTCTGTTCTTTCGCCCCTTTTGGTTCTATGTAGGCACAATTTACAGTTTGGTTGAGCACCTATATTCTATTACATTCTATAATTTCTTAAATTAATTTTGTCTTCTTAATTTCAATGATAAAATTGTAACTAATAATGATTTATAATCCTTTCTTAATACAGAGCCTCCGCTGAGGATATGAGGGCAGCTGCTGCTCAACAAACCTATGCAGGCAATACTCCCGCTCAGACCACCAACGATCGAGCGGGCATTGTGAACAATGCCCAGCCGTTCTCCTTCACCGGCGCCGTGGGCACGGATAGCAATGTGTGATCCAGAAAGTAAAGACAAATCGTTGGGAAAGGTGTGCCGTGAGAAAACAAGACTCAAAACGCAACATTTGAAGGGCAAACCTAACCAGGAGAATGCAACCACACTTATCACAGGCAATCTAAACCATAATCATGTGCAATTCGTGTAATATTTTGTTCAGTAATTAACCTCATTCAGCTCTGATCTCTCTCTAGAGCAGTCCAAATCCAAATCCAGTCCAAAAATCAGTCCCTTTTAAACAGAAAGCAAAAAGTATTCACACACAATTTCATATTAAATGTTTGTAAATGTATTTTTGGCGTTTTCCGTGTCCTCTATTTACTATTAATTGCGTTGCCTGTGTCCCATCATTCCAAAAAATATATTTGGTTTCAAATTTAGTGGAAATTGAAAGTAAATTATTGAAAATCACTAGCGAGGTGTGACGAGAACGAGAACATCATGTAAAATTTATGTTTAGTCATAGTTTAAATATACCTTAAATATATTTAAATGCATAATACTAAAATGTTTAAATTAATGCAAAATAAAACTATAAATATTGTATGTAAACCATATTAAAATTGAATTATACATACTTTAAATTATGTTAAATAAAATTAATTATACAAACAAGTAACTGCAGTGTCTTTTCTATATCATTTTGAAGTGAAAAGGGAGGGCATTTAAATATACATTTTTAAAATATTTTATTAAATATGAACTTTAAAACAGACTATTTATAAAAACAAGAATTTGGAAAACAAACAAATTTATGCTTCATTGGAGCCGCTCTCATCACTTCCCGAGTTCTCCTCACTTTCGGGATCCAGTTCCCAGATTTCAATTTCTTCGAACTCGTCGGTGCCGCTCTGATCGTCATCATCTTGGGCACTATCATCACCATCATCGTGTTGGGCACCGGAGACATCCCACTCTTCAGAGGAAGCCCAACGGTAGCGACGATCGCTGATGACATCGTTATCCTGTTCGGCTACATCGGCGGACATGCTGACGGCGAACACCAGGGCCAGGACACCTACATATATGTGGGGATTATTATTATTAATTCTGTATACATCACCGAGGATTTCCGTTTGAACTCACCGAAAACCAGGAAGAGAACTTTGTTGGATGACATATTGGTTGATTAATTGATTGTTGCTTGAGACTTGAGATGCTCGATGCCAACTGAGGGTTTAGCTTTGGCTTTTATACCCGAAATTTCTTTTTGGCAAATGCCTTGCCAATTTTCTGGCAGGTTCAACTGCGCTACCTGCCCTACAAATCTGAATTTAAACAACTAATAAAATATTTGCTTAAGCTACTAATTTTTGACAGAGACAAGGTCAACATTTTTGGGACATGCTTGGGGAATGCCGCAGCTTTAACTGGGTTTTAATGTTTACTTGGATCGCTTTCGTATTTATGTTATAGTTTAAGGAAATATTGTATTAGGTAACTGTTTAATTCTGTTAACATTTATCAATAGTTTATATGATACATGATAAGGGATCAATAGTTCAATAGTTTATAAGATTAATGATCATAAATTTAAGGGAAACACGAAAATTTTGTTAAGGATGTTAATACAGGGGAAAAGTTGAATTTTATATTTCTAAAAATATAACAACAGGATTTATGGATAAAGTACACACATGGCGTATCAAGGACATCACTTAAATATTTTAATAAAATTTTGTAAATATGATTGGTTGCTATTTAGTGATGTTAAAGTAATAGTTTAATTTAATAGTTTAATTAATTTAATTTTTAGAGTTATACGTTTTTATAAAACAAACAATTTTTATTTGGATAATGATAGCTTCTGGGCTATTGATTCAATTTTATATTTGCTATTGAGTTTACCTGCATTCCTTTAGTTTTATATTTCGCTCAAAAGTATGCAGCACAATTGGTTAAATCTGATGTAGAGTATGCTGTATGTATTTTACGTATACATTACATACATATACCAGTATTTAAAATCCTGAAGTAAGTTTCATTTCCCTTAACATTGCTTTTGCTTCTGAAAAAAATCAGAAGTCGCAGTCAAAGTAAGTCAAAAATCAAATGCTGACAAAAATCAAAAATCAGCTGCAGTCGAAGTGTTTCGTTTTTATTATATACAAAATGAGACCTGGCAAAGTGTCACTTAAGAGTAGTTAATTTTCCTCTTCGCAGGCATCGATCCAATCATTATAGACGTCAATTGGCTCCGATAGCTGGTTGACGGACGACTGATACGATTCCAGGCACACATTACAGGTAACTCGTCCTAATTTCCGTTCCTTATCCCTAAGATAGTTCAGTTAATGGCATTTATAATACATAGTGGAAACCTACATACATTTTCACTTCGCAAGCTTGCTTGTGGTTGCAGAATGGACAATCGAAAAGTGAAGGCAGCGGCTCAATATTCTTTCGACGTGGCGGACCCTTACGTTTTGACTTGCGACGACCCATTATATTTTTTAAATATATAAACCAGATTGAGATTCAAAGTGCAATTAAATTTCTTTTGAAAAATGATACGCCAACAATAACAATTGACATTTAAATCAGAGGTAACTTTAATTGCAATTCAAAAAGGACGAAATAGAGTAAAACTCGCTAAGGGATTGTAGCTCAGTTTTAATTCAAGTTTAGTTACGATTGAGCAAACATGAAATAACGAATCAAATTAGTTTTTTTTTTATCCAATATTCGGATCTTATTATATGGGAAAACTCCTTAGGTTGAATGAATTATTTCCTTAAGATTTTAATATCAAGAAGCATTTCCATTACATAGCAAACTGTAGAGGTCTTCAATTTAAATTATTTTCCTATCTTCCCTGTTTTTGTTTGAGGTTTCCACTTCAAAAACTTCAGTGTTGATATTGATCCGTGTGGAGGCACAGGATCCTCAATTGATTGAGCCCACATAAGCTGA